>UCOH01008428.1:0-14563 GCA_900474275.1 Synergus japonicus | reverse complement strand
CTACATAGGATCCTTGTCTCATTTCTTGAAGGAGGCACATATCAGAAACTATATGGGAACTCTCATAGGAATATGTGCAGGTTATTCCTTTAAAAATTCCTATAATAGGATCCTATGAAGGAAACCATATAGGAATTTTCAGTAGGGATATACATGAACCTGTATAGGAATAATTTTAATTTCTAAAAATTTATAGGACCCTGCAAAGTTTCCTACACAGGAAACTATACATTTAATTGGGATACATGCAGAGGATCTTGTACAGTTTCCCCTGCTGAGTAATTTAGTCTGGAGCATAGGAACCTTTATAGGAAATAAAAGGTAAAGGATCCTACATGGGAACCGTCTTTCAATATGTATACGTACCAATTTTCTGTATGATCAGGAAACTACACAGAAACCTACATAGGATCCCTGTCACCTTTCCTTTAATGACACACACGTGAGAAACTATATGGGAAACTTAATAGAAATATGTACAGTTCTCTTTAAAGATCCATATAATAGGATCCTATAAAGAAACCCATACAGGAATTTTCAATAGGGCTCATTAAAATATTCTTGAAAATCTTACACGCCTTTTAAAGTCGTTTTAAATTCCACGATAATATTTACAATTCCTTAAGGCTGATGGAATTTGAAAATTCCTCATGAAGCAAAACGGAGATCCTAGGGACGCGACTAGCACGGGATTCTGGGTGTCAGAACACCCAGACAGTAATTCGAGTATACCTACTTGCAATATGTATGATTGTCTAAATTATTAGATGGATAATACAATTCCACAATAAACGCACTTTTTGAGGGTTTTTAATCTGTTCTTTTTGTTTTTTTTATTTATCTTTAATGTGTTGCGCGCCTGGCTAATTCTGTCAATTTATCTGATGCATTTTCACATACCCTCTCAAAGGCAAAAGAGGGAAAATTTTTTATTTTTGATAGTAACAAATAGAGAGAAGAAATAAATCGAGGGGGCTTGATGATCAGTTCTTCGAAAACTCATTTTTATAGTCCCAAAATAGCGTGTCATTATTTCTTGTTAGAAACGGCGGACATTTTGACTTTCATGATGGAAGAAACTAAATATTGACAGCTGCGACAGTGCCATCCTGCGCGCGCAGCACATTGGTCAATTTAATTCGATTTTGAATCGCGTGGCAGATCACAGTCAATTGCAGAATATCTCTAGCAGGAATGAATATTTAGTTTCTTCCAACATGGAAGTCAAAATGTCCGCCCTTTCTGACCTTTCCGCCTTTCTTTTGCCTTTGAGAGAGTATTTGAAAATCCTGGTGATAGACTTGTGTCTTTCTACAGATTTTGACAGTTTGTTGACAGATTTTACTTTCAGATTCCATCGCCCTTAAAATCTCTTTAAATTCTTACAAGTTTCTTAAAATCCTTTATAATTCCATGAAAAACTTTTAAATCCCTGAAAATACGTTAAAAAAAAACTTTTATTATATATGAAACTTCTCAAAATTCCCTAAAATTCATTAAAATTCCATGAATTCCTTTTAAAATTCAACTAAATCTTTTTAATATTATACAAATCCACGGAGGAATAGTAAGGAGATCGAACAATGCATTGGGAAGTGTTCAGAAATGTCAATAGAAACTGTACTTTAAGTACCAGCCTTCTTGTAAGGCACGGAGGCAGATTGTTCGCACATGCGCGGTACAAATCTACCCATCTTCTTTTCTCTCGTGAATTTGTGCGAGTGAGTGGTCCGAGCTCTTCGAACTCTGCGTGTTGCTTTTAAAAGTGAGGTTATATTGTTATTTAATATTGAGCTATATGTATTATTCTCACGTCATTTTTGAAACGCTCTTAATGTACCGAATGATCGGAAAATAACAAATTTAAATAAATATCAGCAATTTTTATGAAAAAATAATTATTGATTTTCTAAGAGCATTTATATTTCTTACAAAACATACTTAAATATAAATTTATTCTGACACCGGCTGAAAAACTCTTACCGAATCGGGTGTAAACAGTGTAAGGCCTTTGGAATTTTTGTTCTTATAGGATGTATTGCAGTTGGGAACACAGCACGTCATCGTTATGAAGCTTCTATTTATTTATTCACTAGTCGACAACAACATATTTTTCATTGCACTCGCGAACTTTTTGACTTGACATATACTCGCACAAATTCACGAGAGAAAAGAAGACGGGTAGATTTGTACCGCGCATGTGCGAACAATCTGCCTCCGTGCCTTACAAGAAGGCTGGTACTTAAAGTGCAGTTTCTATTGACATTTCTGAATAGCGAGTTCGATCTCCTTACTATTCCTCCGTGTATAAATCTCTTGTAATCACTCAAAATTCCTAAAACCTCTTAAAATTCTTTAAAATTATTGAAAATGTGATATGCGCCACTTTTGCGACCGTCGAGCACTGATCTCTATAATAACTGGATAGCGCATGGAACACAATTTTTGTGACTTATAGAACGCCATTTTGTTTTGGAAATTTATGCACTTTGGGAAACTTCGTGCTTGTTTCGGCAACATTCGGTTCAATAACATTCATTCAATTCGATAAAATTCGGATTCGGCAACATTCGGTTTGATATTCGGTTCTTCGCGTTTAAATTTAAATTACGTTGATTCTCGAATATCCAACCGAATGTTGCCGAAACAAGCACAAAGTGTCCCGAAGTGCATAAATTTCCAAAACAAAATGGCCTTCATTTAGTCACGATACTTTTACACGGTGGAATCCCATGCAGGCGCAAAATGAAAAGCGCAAAACAAACAGCCAATGATAGAGAATCTTTAAGAAGATAGAAATCTAAAAGTATTCTGTAATTGGCTGTTAATTTTACGCTTTGCGTTTTGCGCCTACATGGGACGGCACCCTTAGTCGGTTATATTACTTCGAGAACAGTAACGAGAATGAGAATATAACCGAGAATATAATCGAGACTTAAATTCTCTAAGAATTTATGAGAACTTATGATTTTAGAGATTTTTATGACAAGGGAGATAATTATTGATTAATTAACCGATAAAGTGTAGTAAACTGTTTTTTGTACTTCTATTACTTCTTAATGAGCTTTACACAAGTTGTAAATGAAAAAACTGTCACAAATGTATGTAAATCATAGGTTATGTTAGAGCCTAACATAACCTACAAAGTGACGTTTATTATAAGATGAATTTTGTGGCTTTAGTTAACTAGTAACTGTTTTTTTGCATATTTTACATTCCTAAATATGCCTTAGCTAAGAAATGACTAAAATTTAACCATGAAAATAATGTAAACAATAACAATTTTTCTAAAAATCATTAATTCTCTTAAATTCTTTTAAATTCTCATAAATTTTGTCATATTCTCGGCCATATAACCTGGATTTAAGTTCTCGAGAATTTAAGAACTTTAGGTGGTACGAAAGATATTATTACAGTAGATGCGACGTTGAGTCAAAATTGCGTCCTGAATATATACACTCGACTTCCCCAAAAGTAATGTTCCCAATAGTAACATGTTCCAAATAGTAAAGACATTTCGTTCCCAATAGTAAACAGAATATCTCACTATTATCACTTGATAACTACTGCACATGCGTTGCGATCGGCATCTGATTAGCTGTATTTGTATTTGATGTGACGCATGCGTAATTGATGTGAAATTTGAAAAAAGGAATTTTTTTACTATTGGGAACGACTCTGGTTTCGACTTCTTTACTATAGGGGAAGTCGAGTGTATAGGTAATCACTTTTTCTGTCCTGTGATGAGTACACAGGTGTGCTCACCTTCATATTCTTCATTGCGCAAGAGCATGAAAATAAAGGCTCATTCACAAGCCGAATGCTCATAAATAGAATGCTTTAGATCATGTGATCCATTTGAAATATATAAATTGAATTTAGAATTAGATTCCAAGGCAGAATTATAGATCTTAAGAGACTTTACAATAAGTATTATATTTACTATAGAATTTAAGAAACGACGCGACTTTCTTTTACCATTAGGACGCTTATTGATTGATGTACTGGTATTTCCACCTAATTTGGATCGCGTACGACCAGGAATGGTTTTATTGCGGTACATACTTAGGGCAGGCGTCATAAAAAAGAGGAACCCTCATTTTTACTAATCCGCAGTGTACCGTAACTAATAAAACAATTTGGGAATCCCCAAAAATGTGTCGCCCAACTAGGAAGCGTCCTTCCACCTCTTCTAAAATTTGTAAATCTCCCTCTATTTTTGTACCTATTACCCATCTGATTGTCTACTAGTTTTTAAGGTTGTATCATGGTTCGAGATAACGAAGACCACCTGCGGAATTTTCCGAAGCTTTTGGAGCAAAATATGTACTTGCGATAATATGTGAGTTTTCGAATTCGCAAGAGGAGAAATGAGAATCGAGGGGAACTTTGTTCCGCGCGCAAAGAGAGTCAGTCTCTTACTCTTAGTTACATGGACATAGAGGTTCAGTTGCGTGCGTCGGTCGGCGTTTCAAATCTGCGATCACTCGACGAGGTTTTTCTTCGATACTTGTCGCGCTTCCTCGTGTAAGAGCATCCTTTTTCTCAACTGTTCGGTTTTACACCTTAAGGCAGTATTCTACTTTGAACGCAGGAAAAAAAGCTATTTTTGTGATTTTATTTCAGATAATTATATATTGAATATATTGATGTAGGGTTTTTAAGGCTTAATAAATACACTCTTGAAATACATAAAAAAAATTTATTTTGTTTTAAGTAGTTTTTATAGACAAAATTTCAGACGAACACAACACCTCAATCAGCGGGTGGACAAACGGTGGGATAAAAATATCAAAAAGTACTGAACCGATTTATATAAAATTTAAACCATATATTTTGTACATATATAAGAACAACTGGTAGCAGAATTTTTGGTTGCCATGCAAAAATCACGAAATAGCGACTGAAAAACCAAAGAAAAAATGAAAATTCGTTGTTTTTTTCGCCATTTTTTGTAAAACAAATATAGTTAGAATTAAAATTTAACAAAAATTCTGCTACCAGATGTTCTTATAAGTGTACAAAATATGTCGTTTGAATTTTGTAAGAATCGGTTCAGTACTTTTTTAGATGTAAAAACGTGGTTTCGAGAAAAATGCGTTTGAAATTTTTTTAACTGAAAAATTCTTTTAAAAATCGACTTTTTCTTAATCAGCGATGCCTGCACCTTATAAAACACCTTCGAAAGTTTCAAAGTGGAATACTGCCTTAAATAAATCTGTGTTTATTGTTCTGATTACAAGTGTTGATTATTTTTTCCTTCATTCTTTTTCTTTTCGCGAATTTTTCTCCTTTTTCAGATGGGTTTGTTTCCAGATCCACCAGTTTCGTCAGTTCTCGGAAACGCTGGGAGGTTCTCTGGAACCTCGAGACGCCCAAAAGATTTAAAATAGAGCTCAAGGATTTAATTAGGCTCAGAGACGATCTTAATTCGCCTTTTTTTGTGCAGTGCACGTAACAACAGTGACATTATTTCGATTTCGAGACGAGAGGCTCGATAAGGTGTACCTTTTTCGACGTTTTTTCTAATTCCATCTTATTAATCGAATGAGTTCGTACTGTAACCATGTCATCCCACATGCTCGATTGGACAAATTGGCGTCGTGAATCGCGCTTCAAACGAGAATCTAAATAAACGCGTGCGCAAGCGTCGTGGAAAACCCAGAAAGCGTCTCAGCAGAAGACGCCGCGACTCTAAACAGCGACAGTTAGCGGTTGTGCAAAGTGATCAGAATTCCGGACCATCCTTTCCGCGAAACACTCTACCCACGCTTTCCGATACAGCGAGTTACGATTCGAAACTACCTCTCGAGTTCTTCGGTGAGAAATACGACCCGAAGAATCCTTTTTTTTTCTCGGGAAAAATTCCGCGAGAAAGCATCCCGGAATTCCAATCATCTTTCTCCCCCCTCGCTCCGCCACGAGCACGCGTCTCTCAATTTGTGATCCCCGAATTCAACCGAACTTCAGCCGGATCCTTACCTCTTGCGACCGAATGAGCTATTTCGACGATTATTTAGCCCTATAAATGACGACGTTTTATTTATCCCGGTTGACGTTTCACCCGAGAGTTTTTCCTCATCACCCCGTCGGACGCAGAAGACTGTCCGACGCGCGTTATTCCAACGGGATTAAATTCGCTACCTATCAAATGTCTTGAAATCATTAGAAACATAGAGAATCTCAGAGAATACCTGGAAATTATTTATATTTCTGCGAAATCTTTGGATACTTTCTAAAAATTGTTAAATAAATTATAAAAGTTAAATATTTAATACAGTACAACCTCCATACTGGACCCTCCGATTCATTAGAAATTTCTCGATTAACCGAATGCTCAATATACATTGCATGTAAGTCCAGTACAAAAAAAAACTAGCGACTCTTACACTGTCATGACGTCATGTATTGTTTCTTTTTTTAACATAAACAAAGGGTGTAATATTACAGAGAAAAACAAAAGTATCGGGTTACATAGGAATTTCTGGGAATTTAAAAAGGCTGACAATAATGCGAGATCAATTGGTTCATAATTATTTTAACTAATATTGAATTAAATTTAAATAATTATTAAGAAATTATTGCTTCCTCTTTGTAAGGAAGCAAAATATTTGCCGTATGATGTATCATAGTACTTAGTAAATTAGCATCAGAATAAATTACACTGTTCACTCGGTTACAGTTCACTCAGTTGTAGTATTCCTAGTACTTGGCCATGAATTTGAACAGACGTGGCGCTATTTTCAAAAATCCCTCATATTATATTAACCCAGTCTTTACCCTCAGGGTTAAGTTCTTTTTAATTCTCTTGATGTATTTGGAATGTGTAATATACTTTAATGGCAATAGGTAATGTGGTGACTGATCCTGGGATCTATATACTTACACCTATAATGCTTCTTCAATGATAAATGGTAGCATAAAAATTAGTTTGAACAATAAAGGAAAAGTATTTTAAAAATGCCAAAAAGTAAAGCACTGCCTGGATATAGTAAACGCAATTTGCGGCGTTTACGAGCAAACGAAACTAAAGCTGATTTAGAAAAACTTTCTTCTATCACAAATGTTCAAAATGAAACTAAAAATTTTGAGTTTATTCAACCTGATATTAATACTTATGATGACGTTGAATTCTCTTCTGGAGATGAAGAACATAAAGAAAAAGATATTGGAACAAGTATTCAGCATAAACTGTAATCAGATTTTGAAAAACAAGAGTTGATTTTTGATGATTCAGAACCGTCAGATGATGGAGGATGGTTGAAAGATTATTCTGATTATGAAGAAGTAATAAGTAATGAAAACACATGAATCTAAAGTAGATTCATTTAAACATGCACTTAAATCGTGGGCTCTGTTATTTAATATCCGGCTTGCTGTTGTTTCTGCTTTATTACAAATTTTCCGATTATACACTGGATATGATCTTCAACGCGATGCTCGCACCTTACTGGGGACCCGAAAAAAAACTGAAATTGTTTATGTCTGATGAGTTACTTCCGGTGATAAGAATTATTAACGTAAACAAATAGTGTTTCAATTGTAGAAAAACAAAAGTATCGGGTTACATAGGAATTCCTGAGAGATGACGTCATGTATTGTTTCTTTTTTTAACATAAACAAAGGGTGTAATATTACAGAGAAAAACAAAAGTATCGGGTTACATAGGAATTTCTGGGAAATGGTGTCATATTACATATTTCTATGCAAGTCCAAACCTGTTTTACCCCCACTCCTGAGAAATATAGCGTAAACAATCATAGAATTCTGAGAAATAACGTCATATTGCGGAATTTCATGCAATTTTGATCATATATAGATGTCATATTATACGGTAGACATAACAATAAGATAAGCAATTCTAAGAAATTAGATAAAAAGTCCTATATGAACCGCAGCACATCCCTTGATTTTTCAGTTCAACAGCAAATGCCAAGTAGTAAGCAGCATAAATAGTTAAAGATTCGAATTGAATTATTTTTAAAGGAAGTTAAAGAATTAAAACAGTTAGTGAAAGTGTATTCTAACATTCGTGAAATATCAAAAAATTTCGAAAACCTAACAATAAAAAGTTAATATTTTCTGAAAAGTGAATAAAAGTTTTAAATTAATTACTAAAAATTGATTTTAGTAAACTTAACAAGCTTGCGTGTGAGAGGGATTTTCTTCCTATCAAGAAGTTGAAGAATCTTGAGCTGAATAAAACACAGCAGATCACAGACGTTCAAAATATTAAGAAAAAATTGTTGTTGATCTGGAGGATACATGCACGGTATTCCTTCCTCTGAGAATGCAAAAGTACTTTGCTGCACATGAGGATGAGTTGAACGAGTTTAAAAAATCCGGTCAATCGAAGATGCTATTTATGAAGTATAAAGGAGGAATGTGCAACGATATTGAATTTTCAAGTAGTGTCTAAGTTGTACACATTGCATTGTACATTAAAATTTAGTGTATATTAAATGTATATGTGCATAGAGTGTGAAGCTATTGTATTATGAAAAATTAGTATAGAAATATCCTGCCCCGCAAACTCATTTATTAATTTGTTCCAATATTCTATCAAAGGTTGTAAATCTTCTCGAATATAATCGTCGATAATTTTTTCTAAAAAGGACAGCTTTTCTCTTTCCTTCTTTCATAATGGGATTTTGTTTTTTAAATTTTCGATGAACTATTCTAATGCTGAATTTTATAATTAAATAATAATGAAAAATCTATAAAGTTGGGATCATATCTTACGAACATTTGGTAAATTTTTGCAAGATATAATCCCAACTTTATAGCTATTTCATTATTATTTAATTATAGAATTCAGCATTAGAATAGTTCAACGAAAATTTAAAAAACAAAATCCTATTATGAAAGAAGGAAAGAGAAAAGCAGTCCTCTTACTTTTCATTTAAATAAAATATCTACAGAAATTGTACATTGCATTGTACATTAAAATTAAGTGTATCTATATATATATTGAATGAATTTTTGAATGCTGTGAAAATATTGTATAATATATCAAAGAAAATATTTTCAATAAAAATATGAAATTATAAATAATAACCTGAAGTCTTTATTTTAATAATAAGAATAACACAAAAATATGATAAGATGAAATATTTTTATTGAAATATAACTTAGTCTAAATACATTTGAAATAGCTTATATATCTGATTTACTTATCCAGCTATTATGAGAATCATCAAAACCTAGCCATTTTACAAATATTTTATCTTTACTCCTTTTCACGATTTTTTCAACAAGATAGATATCTGGATTTTTGACTTTAAGTAACTCTTGTTCGTAAAAACCACCCATAATGGGCTGACCCTAATAATCTTTAAGCATATACGTGATAGGCACTGTATTTTTTATGTCTCTTATTGTAAATATTTCAGTAGTCCAGTTCGGTGTATAGCCTTTCTCGAAAACCTGTTTAAATTTACTTATTAGAACTTTTTCATTAATCTTAAACTTTGAGTCCAGATTTACATTTTCAAGCTGAAACTTCTTGTATACATTTAACAATAATTTTTTCTCATGCTTAAATGTCACATCTTTAGGTTTCATTCCTATAGTTCGATGCTTATCATTATTGTAAGAGGACACCAAATTAGATAAAATATTTAACCATTTATAATTTCCTTGCATACTGAATTGCTTCCACATTTTGTTCTTTAAAGTTCTGTTAAATATGTAGAGTATAAATTAATACTATATTCTTTCATAAGATCTTGAAAAGTAGAGTTATAAAATTATTTTCCTCTATCCACTTCTAAGTGTTTAGGTACACGTTTTCCCACGAGAACAGACTTCATTGTAGCAGTAACGTCTTCAGCTCTCTTCAATTTCACCGGAACTGCCCAGGCGAATTTTGAAAATACATCAATAATTGTTAATATATATCGGTACCCTTTATTTTCTCGTTCATAGGGTTGCATTTCCACAAGATCAGATTGCCAACTTTCATCTATTCTTCGAATATCAACGTGTCTGCGAGAGTAATTCTTGCGTGCCATTTAATGGAGTTCCTCCACTAAAGCCTGCTTTTTCTCCTGCATTTTGTTCAAGTGCACTCAGTCTGGCGTCCAACTTGGAAATGAGCTCAGCATTCTTAAATACCAATGCTTGTCCTGTATTGGAATCAATGCTCAATATTTTCAAATTTTTGAACACAGATTCATCCAAAACGTCAATCTTCATATTATTATTGAGCATTTCGGTGCGCAAAGTATCTATTACTTCATAGACAGCATTGGTTTCATGCAGTATTATACGTTGCATAGAATCCAAGTTGATTGCATCACTTTTATCTTCAGCTTCAGCAACATTACATAACCTCTTTTTATCTATGTTGTAATGACCATCAGCTGTAATTTTGAATCCAACTCCTAGAAGACCAGGCCTCGTAGACTCGCCAGCTTTCAAATGATGTCCGAATACGTCAACACTCATTGTGGAAATGATAGAAATTTTGAGTAACACTCGCTTAATAAATAATACCATCCTCACGCAATTCTTCAACGATTGATATAATTTCATTCGTATGACTTCGATTTCCAGCAGCTTGAGAAGCAATAAGTAATCGAAGTCGATCTATCAACTCATTGGGATCGTTCCAGTAAATGTAGTCCATATGATTTTTTCCTTCTTTTCCGCAACCATATACTGCGGAATTACACCACCTCCTGATCAGGTGTTTTTCTTACTTTTTCGCTTGGATGCAGACTTAGGAGAAGATGTAGCTATTACATTTTCAATAAAATTTCTAATGCTACTATAATGTTTTCGATATGCATTGGTTACATTGATAATTTTCTTATAGTTTTCAAAATCATCCTCACTCACATTGATTTCTTTAGGTACTTTTTTGAAAATGAGTTCAAGTAAACTTAGGTATACTTAGACTTCCTACATTGATATAGTTGTTATCAAAACTTATTGCTGAATCACCAATCATTAATCACTCTTTTAATCACCCCGTATATAGTATCCATATGTTTATTGCTCTCCGCTAATAATAAAAGATATTTTTTCTCAATATCTTCCTGTTTTTCAGTATTATATCTCCCACTATTTACTTCATTGTTGCTCTCAATTTCATGCTGTTGCGTAGTATTAAATGTTAACTCTAAATCATTTGAGTTATTAGCTGTTTTAAATAAATTTTCACCATCATCATGTACTATATTATCATCATAAACATTAGGATAGCTGTAATTTTTCGTCTCATCCTCAGACTCGTCTTCAAATTCATTTTTTTTCACCTCCTTCTTCACCAATATCGGATTCACCTTCTCAACTTTCTGGAATCCGGTAACTATTTTCTCAAGCGGCGAGACAATCGGTTGACATTTATTGTTTAAATCAATTTCAGCTCTCTCCTTTCCTAACTTCATTCTTTTATGTTTATTCCGCATGGATTCACTAGCTCTGGCGATTTCATTTAAAATATCCCTTTGCTTGTGATAACTCTCCTTTAGCGATGACATGTTGACTCAACAGACTCCAAATTACTACTGCTACTATTCGATAATTATAACACTTATATAAATTTTCATTTTTTCACTTTTATGAAACAATCAAATCCTTTTCTATATCTTCCGCTATTTAATTCACTGTCTTTATCAATTACAATAAATCCATGTTTATTATTTTTCCAGCATTCTTTAAACTTATATTTTGGCTGATTTAAAGACTTTAAGTAGACGTACACATTCTCAAATCTTAAACCATTCGGGTGTGTTATTAGAGCGAGAAGAGCATTAGTTTTTCCACAAATAGATGGTCCGCAAAATACTGCTCGCACACTGTCTGGTAATAATTTTCCATGCCGTTTTTCTCTTTTGTCATGCTGTGCAAGTACATCAAAATTTACAATAGGCAATTTTATCAACTGAGATTTATACTCCATGACGTTCCCGCTACGACTGATGAGAAAAACTATAAATAACACCTTTATAAAGATTAACATTTTAGTTGAAAGTCTGATGTCATACTGAAATGATCGTGCACGTAGACAAAAAGAATAGAGTCAGTCGTCAGCGAACCTTGAAAAGGGCAACACGCGGTGAGAGCTTACTTAACAAAGTCATCAATAGTCTTACAATAGAATTGCATCTGCCTGGTTATCAATACTGTGAACCAGGCACAAAATTAACAAAACGCCTTGCACGAGGTGATCCAGGAGTGAATCCGCTGGATGCAGCTTGCAAGCAGCACGATATCGCCCATACAGAGAATAGAGAAAACGTTGAAGTAAGGAACGTGGCAGACAAGTTGCTAGTCGAGAGAGCCTATAGTCGTGTGTTATCGAAAGACGCTAGCATAACCGAGAGAACTGCTGCCTTAGCTGTGGCGAGTGCAATGAAAGTAAAATCGAAATTAGGTATGGGGTTAAAGCAGAAGAGAAAGAAAACATCTATTTTTTCATTAAATAAAATTATTCGAGCAGCGAAGAAATCTATGGTCTCCAACAAAGATGCGCGCAAAGTGATTAATTCAGCTCTAAAAGGTGCGAGTAAAGCTGTAAGAAAGGCTGGGGGAAGGGGAAATGTTAAGAAACCGCGCATAGTAACAGTGCCATCTAAAATTGGCGATTTTATTCCTTTTCTGATACCCATTTTTGCGGGCCTTAGTGCCACAGGGGCGTTGGCTGGTGGGGCTGCAGGCATAACAAAGGCTATTAATGATGCAAGCGCTGCTAAACGTGAGCTTGAAGAAAGTAAGCGTCATAATAAAACTATTGAAGCAATAGCTTTGGGTAAAGGTTTATATCTTAAACCCTATAAGCAAGGTTTAGGTCTCTCTTTAGAGAAAAAGATGAGAGTAAAAAAAAATTATTGAAAAAGAAGCGACAGCAATCAAAAAACTAATTTTGAAGCTACCACGTAGAGCTTTAACCTATTTTGATTGATCCAAATACACAAAATTCACGAAAATCTCACATTTTCGCGGAGTTTTTATGCGAAATGACCTGCCATCAGGCGGTCCTCATAAATGTGAATTGGTTATCGTTAATCTCGATAATAAAGACGGTCTGGGTACACACTGGGTGGCCTATAAGAAAATAGATGATGAAGTTATTTACTTTGATAGCTTCGGAAATCTTCGACCGCCACCGGATCTTATGAATTATCTCGGTGTTGGTAGCGTAAAAGACAATCATGAAATATATAAAAATTATAATACTTTTGTATGTGGACACTTATGCCTTAAATTTCTCTGTAATCAGCTGAAATCACGAAGCATGTATAATCTATGTAAAGGATAGATTTTATAATTTTGAATCAGTCCATTCCAGAGCATAATGAGTGATACATCGTTTACTGTGACTTTATCGGGAAATTCATCCATACTAGAAACACAATATTTTCCTCCAATTGAACTCTTACCAAATCACAATTACACTCTCGGTCTTGTGGAATTTCTAACCTTCAATTCGATTCCGAACATAGACGCTGGTAAAAATTCATTTTACGTTGGTGAAGACGAAATTATTATACCTATAGGTTCTTATGAGATTGAGGATATAAGTAAATATTTAGAGAATGTTTTATTGAAAAAGGGTATTAATATTAGCATTAAACCGAACAGTAATACATTGTGCAGTGAAATATATTGTAATCGAGATATAAATTTTATACCAACAAATTCCATTGGTAATCTATTGGGCTTCCGTCAACGTGTATTGAAAGCCAATCAGATTCACGTATCTGATCAACCAGTTTCCATAATAAATATAAACTCCTTGCGAATCGAGTGTAATATTACCACAGGAGCGTACATTAATAAGTATAGGGTGCATACTATTCACGAATTTTTCCCAGCTGTTCCATCTGGATATAAGATAATAGAAATACCGTCACACGTCATTTATCTTCCGGTCGTCGTCAAGTCTATAGATTATATTCAATTACGAGTAACTACTCGTAATCAGGACGGGAATTTGGTTAATTTTCGCGGAAAAGTCATAACAATAAGACTACACATTAAATCAACGAGGTGAAGAGAGAGAGAGAGAGAGAGAAATGGGAATTGTTTATAATAGGAGCATTGGTTATGGTTATAACAGTAGTGCAACATGTTAAAAACAGATCAGTCACAATGGCGCTCTCAAAGCGAGAACACGTCAAAACGTTCTATTCCTACAAAGTCTAGGTCTCAAGCTAAAAAATCCACGCATCAGCCAAAAGAGAGCGGCAGAACGAGGCGTAAGAGATTCGCTAGAATAAAGGTACTTTGCACTTGTGTTTGTGTATTTGTATTTCGCAGTATTATTCTGTGCCATGGAAGAGGAAACTTTAAATATTGAGATACCAATTGCCTTTGACGAATCTATCGCACATATTGAGGAACATGCTCACCAGCCATATGCTTCATCATCCTTCAATAATAGTGATGAAATTCGAATTGCAGTGCAACATCAAGATCTCTGTTTACTTCCTAGTAAAAGTTCGCTTCATGTGAATGGAAAATTAGTGCAGTTAGATGGAACTCCAGTGGCTAGAACGGCTCTAGTTAGCAACGCTGTTTGTCACTTGTTTGAAGAAGCACGATACGAAATAAA
>UCOH01008425.1:0-11735 GCA_900474275.1 Synergus japonicus | reverse complement strand
GGATGTGCTGCGGTTCATATAGGACTTTTTTATCTAATTTCTTAGAATTGCTTATCTTATTGTTATGTCTACCGTATAATATGACATCTATATATGATCTAAATTGCATGAAATTCCGCAATATGACGTCATTTCTCAAAATTCTATGTAACATGATACGCTAAATTTCTCAGGAGTGGGGGTAAAACAGGTTTGAACTTGCATAGAAATATGTAATATGACACCATTTCCCAGGAATTTCTATGTAACCCGATACTTTTGTTTTTCTGTAATTTTGACACCCCCTTTTGTTTATGTTAAAAAAAAAACATATGACGTCATCTCTCAGGAATTCCTATGTAACCCGATACTTTTGTTTTTCTATAATTTAAACATCATTTGTTTATGTTAATAATTCTTATCACCGGAAGTAACTCATCATAACTATGACGTCATCCACATTCTTACCTCCTCCAGTCAAATTCACACAGACACACTAACACCAACGCAAGCTCACACGGATATGCACTCACACGAAGGTGGACCCAGAACCGGCCCTGTTATACTACTATCAGATAAAAAGTACTCTAGAAAGACTCAGTAAAAAACTCATTTTCATATTTTATTAACAAGTATATTCACTATAAATAAACATCGTAATTAATTAGCGCACTTTATTGTGGCTTCTGTAGAATACAGTACAAAGTAAAAAACACTAATGCATAATGAAATAATATGTCTTGTTAATATCTGCCATGTTAGTCATAATAAGTACAAAATTTATACTACACTAAGAAATTATAAAAGTACAAAAAAGTATAAAACGCGATGAATTACCATATGTCTTATCGTATCCAAAAAATAGTTAAACGTATCTCATATTATTCACATAATTTTATAATATTGAGAATCATACTTCAAAAAGTCAACACTGCAAAAAAATATTAAAATATTAAAAATAAACGTTTTTCGCTGCATATCACTATGAGAGAACAAAAATAACTTAATAATTATAATTATCTCCTCCTGCCTAGCATCTTATGACCTATTCATCATTCAACGTATATAATTATGTCATATATGATACGAAACAAAACATAACACTTTCCTTATTTACGTTTTGTTTCTATTATCTTTGATTGTCTTACAACCTGTTGAAATAAAATCTGATAACACAATCAATCTTTACATCAAGACTATTTTTCTTCATTCTGAGTATTAATTATAGATAGCTGTCCTCGGAAGACAGAGAAAAGTCTTATCATTCATTGCAATCATTGAACACCTGAAACAAGAATACACATATATTATATACAATAGTAGAAATTTACCCGGCGGTACTCGAGATTTTAAGAGATTTCAAGTAACTCGAATTTCAAGGGATTTTTAAAATCCACAGACTTTCAGTTTTATATATGTATAATATTTAGATTGTATATATTATGATACAATGTCCCATTTTCTATCCTGAAATATTGGGTTGAAGTTTCAGACGTCTAATCTGATGAATTTTTTTTATTTTATGTTTTTTACATTTACTGGATTCAGAATATCAAAAAAACAAAAAGTTCCCGAAACCATTTTATTTTACTTTTATTTACTTTGCAGAAATTTACATGAAATTGATCGACATTTTAAGAAATTTTAAGGGATTTAAAGGACTTTAAAGGATTTCAGAAAAATTCATGGGATTTTAAAAAGAGTTCTAAACAGTTTTATGAACTTTAAGAGATAAGAAGACTTTAAAGGATACCTATGATAAATTGTTAATGGAGTTTTCAGACATTTTTATCAATTTTACTAGATGTCAAATGTCTATGCGGAATTTTAATGAATTTCAAAAGAATTCAAAAGATTTTCAAGATTTTTAACAGATTTTAAGCAATTTAGCGTGATTTTAAGGAAGTTCAAGGAATTTGAGCAGATTTCAATAGCTTTCAAATAATTTTCATGAATTCCAAGGGATTTCAAAATATTTAAAACAATTTCAAGATATTTTAAGTGATATAATGATTTAGTAGGGGATCTAGAGAATTTACAAAAAATATTTCAAAAGGAATTTAACCCAAATTTCTAGTTATTTAAATTTTTTTTTAAAAAGGTTACAAAAATTAAATTTTAAAGGAAATTTAATTTAAAAAGTTCGAAAACAGGTTCAAAATATGCTTTAAAAATCTCTTATAATTTTAGGAAATCTTTTAAAAATCCTTCAAAATGTCTTATAATTGTAGAACATCTTTAAAAAATCATTAAAATCTCTTGAAAACCTTTAAAATAGAAAAATCTTCGAATTCTCTTAAACTTTCTTGAAATCACTTCAAATTTCTTTTTATGACACGTGTAACGAAACTTCGATCTTCGGTGTCTGTTAAGCGTCTCGAACAGTATAGGATCGAAAGTACTGCAAAAATAGTACAGAAAGTAAAAATACCTAAATAAATAAACAGGAGTTTTTCTATGCCCTTCCCCCCTCTCTCTTGTCCAATCGTCTCCTATTCTATTGTATTTTATCCTATTGAATCCTATCACATCCTATCACATTCCATTGTATCCTATTGTATTTAATCACATCCTATCGTTTCCTATCCTATCGTATTCTATTGTATCCTTCGTATCCTGTCGTATTTCATACTATCGTATCCTATTATACCCTATCCTATTGGTTCGTATTGTATCCTAACGTATCCTTTTATATCCTATCGTATCCTATCACATCATATCGTATTCTATTGTATCCTATCGAATTCTAGTGTATCTTATCGCATCATGTCGTATTTTATTCTATTTATCCTATCGTATCCTATCATATTCTATTGTGTTATCTCGTACTATAGTTTCGATAATCGAATTCGTTAATGGTCATGAAAAGCTTTGTACTTTACACGTCGCGAAACAGGCAATTATAGACTCGTGTGATGGCGTCACGAGCCGAAGGCGAGTGACACCAACCTCACACTCGTCCGATAATTGCCACCTTTCGCGCCTTGTAAAGTAAATAGCTATTAAATTCGTATAAATGTCTAGAAATCTTGGGAAATCTCCGAAAAAACCTTTTGATAACTACTTTCCACTCTTTTAAAAATCCCATTTAACTCCTTAAAATCAATCAAAATCTTTTAACATCTCTCAACACTTTTAAAAATCTTTAGTCCTTTTATCTCCTGAAATTCATTAAAATCACTATAAATCTCTTAAAATTCCAGGAGAACCCTGATAAATTTTTGCTAGAAAATAAATACAAATTTTAGGTTTTAGAAATGAAAAAAAAAATTTTATTGATATTTTTATTCCAATAAATCTAAAAAAAATCGTCAAACTAGACATCTGAAACTTCAACCAAATTCCTGATATTAAATTAACTGAACAAGCTCCTTCACACGAGAAAATCTCAGATGCAATTTCTCAAAAAATATTAATAGTAAAGAGAAAGAGAAAGTTTCTAATAAGATGGTTAGAGTCAGAGACCCTGTGAATTATCGAACATCCGAACATTCATATATATAATCATAATCATTCTCTTATATCCCAAAAATGCCGACTCGGTATGCATTCCTTTCATTAAAAACTCACACGTCAATAATAATGTGTATTCTTATTATTATTATTATTATTATTATTATTATTATTATTATTATTAACGCCTATTTAATGTATTATACTCACTTGGCATTTTGTATCTGCAACTGCAAAAAATTCCATTCTACACCAGTTTAAATTAGTTTTTTCGGTTTATCAACATTCGTTTTTGGCAAACTTTGCTCATTGGATGTTTCACTAATTTGTCTTTGCGATCGTTTATGAAATTCGTTCCAAAATTTGCTGTAATCTGTAATTATCTGCAAAAATAAATTATATTCCTCATTTAATTTAATTTAATTTAAATTCAATGATTAAATCCTCTTTAATCCTTGTAAATTTTGTTTATCTAATCCTTCAAATCAAATCCCTGAAAATATTTACTTATTTTATTTTCTATATGACTACCGACCTTAATTTAAAAATTGCTACCTATGAAAGTGAAGCATTGTGTCGCAATGTGTTTGCATATCACGTGTTCAGAGGAGCATATAGTAGCAAGTGGATCTTTCATCTCAGATTGCACTTTCATTTGCGTTTAGACTCAGACGTAACATCTTACGAGAAACTCTATAACGGTTCTCAGAAAGATCCCCTCAACAAATGGCGAAAGAGAGTACATACAAGTAATGAACACACTCTTAAGCAGTATATTTCATTAAGCAATTTACGTTTAAATAAAAGCTAGTTTAAGACAAGTTTACAGAATGAAGTACTAAATTATCAATAAATTTTAAAAAAGCACTTATTACATATCATTAAAATACCTATTTTAATGATATGAAAAGTTTTTTCAGTTGAAGAAGGTATGAACACTTAATGACCTACGATAAAATAAACTGGAACAGTAAAAAAGTTGAAAATTGAACAATTATAAGTTAGAATGTTCATTATTTTAAAAACAGGTAAAATATACCAACCTGCTGCGAATTAATGAAGGCGATTTTGCTGTAATAATCATTTAAACGGTCATAAAAAGTGTCCCAGTCATAGATAACAGTCCAAGGTGGATAGTAGGATTCCTTGAAAATTACATTTGATGCAGGAATAACTAAAGGGGTGACGATAGGCTTATAATTATGATTATAATTATGATTCGTTGGTGATGGAGGGACATTTTCAGTGTAACTCGCATAGACAGGCTTATTATTAAAAACAAATTGTTTGTAGCCAAGGTAATTGTCTGTAATTTTTCCCCTGTTTGCATGTCCGATTGGTCTTCTAATTATATAAGTTGTATCAATGGCCTTGGGATTACTATAGTGATAACGTCCCTCCGGTGGCGCATACCGACCATCACGAGTTAAATATACCTAAAGAAAGATAAGTTAGAGAAATATTTTATTTTTATAACACTTTTCTGATAATGAGCTTATCTACAGATCTATGCCAGCTTATAATTATAATTTTTATCCAATAATCACCTTAAGAATCTCATTCGTCGCTGATTGTTTTTGATGAGGATGTTTAACATGCGGATGTCGAGATTCTAATAAAACACCATCCGGTACCGAAATGCCTTCTTTATTCAAACGATTCAGTGCCAAACGATCGGTTCTAAATGCTTCTTCCGGTATCTTTCCTCCCAATGCCGGAAGTACCTGCTCTCTGAAAATCTGGCGTTTTTCCTAAAGCAATAAAAAACGATTTGAAATTAAGAGTAAATATAGGAAAAGAAAGTTAATTTTTAAATTTAAAGCAATCAGAAGTAAACTATATACGTTTATAAAAGAATCAGTTCAAACATAAATATCGACTTTATTGAACTTTTGTAATAAAAAAGTGAAGGCTGTAAAAAGGTTAGAAATGTATATAAAAAATAAATAAAATAATGAAATATATTCCTGAATAAGAAAGTTAATCAATGTTGACAGCCTCTAGGATCTTATGAATAATTTCTGTTCCATTTTTAATATCAAAATATTCCACTGTTCTACTTTCTCTCAACTTTCATAATTATCATCCTAGGAATCATTTATAATTTACTTAGTATGTAAAATGACAACAATAAAAACCTTGTCAGCCTCGATTTGAACCCATACAGATGCAAGTGTGAGACACAAAAACCATATCCATTCGAAGTTCTTCATCCTGTTGAATCCAACTTAGTTCTATATCCTTAGAATGGCATCATTGTTGCACTGATCTTCCTCTTCCTTCACTTTCTCTGCAAAGATGCTTAGTGTTACGTATTACTGCTTTACCTCATTACGCTAACATAATTTATGACTAAATTTTATGGACAGCGAAGTTTATCACGTTAAAAACAAATGCTTTGAAAAACTTGTGAAAGAAATTCACAAGTGAATAAGTATCTCATATTAATAAAAAAAACACTTAGTTATTTTTACTTTTGTTATGTAATATCGTGATGAATATAATTAATGACTATTGGGTTTCATATTAATGACTGTTCTTTATAGGGAAGTAACATTTAATTTCCTTTTTTGAACTCCTTTCGTTGTTTAACCCGGCAATTTTCTTATGAGATTAGTAATAATAATTTGCACACTTCAATCGCAGGTAGAAATGGTCTTACACATTCCTTGGAATTCATGTAGGTGAGAGTTGGAATGCCATTTATGCCATTTTTTGCCGATATTTTTAAAGTCTTTATACCGCGGACAAATTTAATTCAACGATTTCAGGATTATTTTAATCACATTGATCATTCGTAATTATACATAAATCTTTTCCTAATTAAGTCAACTTACACAATGCATTACACAGTGTTGAGTAGAATAATGGTCTGTTTTTGCAAAAAATATTTAAAAGTATAATTGAGACAATAGTTACTTAACTTCGTACTTCGGTGATCGAACAAAAAGTCTTAAACAATTTTATTTATCCACCTGCGTTCTCGCAATATTCTCGTGTAAGAAATCTCTTTCAATTCCAAGAAATTTGGTTTCAAGTATAAACTCGAAATTTTTAGAAATCGAAATCATTGAAAAAAATCTGATAATTACTATTCTTTATAACGTAAAATAGATATAGTACTTATTTTGATTAGAATATCTAGGAGAAATTGTTTATAAATATATATTATTTAAGGAAAATTCGTTGAGTTTTAAAAATTCCTATCATGTAACTGTTATTCCTATAAAATTGAAATTTTTTAGAATAAAATTTTAATTATATCTGATAAGAAAAATATGAATAATATAATAAAGTTTAGATTAAGATAAACATACGCATTGTTTATCATGTTTGAAAATAGGTATCGCATATTATATAAAATAGTTAACATAGCGATTTTATTGCTATCTCGCAGATAAAAAGAGAATTGTTAAACTTCAAAATGGCACCCGAATTGT
Organism: Synergus japonicus; assembly: GCA_900474275.1. Classification (NCBI taxonomy): domain Eukaryota; kingdom Metazoa; phylum Arthropoda; class Insecta; order Hymenoptera; family Cynipidae; genus Synergus; species Synergus japonicus. The sequence continues at coordinate 4,863 of UCOH01008425.1, read as the reverse complement.
AAAATTTTTGCCAGAAAATTCATGAATTTTTTTCCCAGAAACAAAGCAATTCGAGCAATTTTTGCAATTTATCAAAAATTGGCAATTTGCATAACCAAAAAATCACTTGAATTGTTTTGAAAAAATTCTGGTGTTTTCTTTGGCTAATTCTAAACAATTCTTATTCTTAGTAATTTTCTCATAAAGTGCTTCGTTTCTGAGAAAAACATTCAAAAATGTCAGCATTTTGGAAAAAATCCAATTATTATGGATTTTTTTTCTCAATAACAAAGCACTTTACGAAAAAATTACAAAAAACAAAAAGTGTTTAGAATTGACCAAAGAATACAGATAAAGTTTTTTAAAACAATACCAGCGATTTTTACAATTTCTAAAAAATTTGCAATTAGCAAAACCAAAAAATTATTGAAATCGTTTTGGAAAAATGTAGGTGTATTCTTTGGCCAATTCGAAGCACTTTTTGTTCTTTGTAATTTTTTTGTAAAGTGCCTCGTTTTTTAAAAAAAAATTCATGAATGTTCTGGAAAAAATTTTGCAATTCGGGCGCCATTTTAAGTCTCTAATTGGTCAAAATGACTTCATCACCCCATATTCTTTAAATTCAGACATCGCGTCCACGATCTAGACCGGTTCCAAGATGATTCCAAGCCGATGTATCTTTGAAATTTCGATTTAAAAAAAATTACTTGGAAAATCAGGATTTTTTTGTTTCAAATTACATTTTTCGATCAAAAAAAACATGTTTTTTGATCATTTGAGTGATAACACCGGAAAAAAGCAATATCTGTGAGCGCGTGAAAAATAAAATAAAATATAATAAAATATTAAGAAAGATAAATGTACACATTCTTTAAGATCTTTGAAAATAGTTAACAAAGCAATTATTGTTATCTCTCAGATTAAAAAAATGTAGTAAACATGTATTTAAAAAATTTGTGTAACAATTTATGATATTGTATTTCTTCTTTTCTATCCGACATTAAAATTATATTTAAAAAAATTTAACTTAAATTAAACTTAAATTTAAAATGTAACTTAAATTTAACTTAAATTAAAATTAAATAAAACATTCTTTTTAAACCTTCAGTTTCAACAAAATCCATTAAAACTAGAAATACTTCGGTATTTCTTTAAAATTCTTACAGATCTCTCTTGAAACCTATTCAAATTCCAAAAACCTTTAGAAATCTCTTAAAACTCAACCAACTTAAAATTTCCTGAAAAAAATTTTTCAAAAGTCTTTAAAATTCTATGCAATCCTAGAATTATTTAATTCCTTTGATAGTAGAATATCAAAGATGCAGAAATGCATAAATACAAGAACTACAAACACTGATGGCGTCATAGCCGGTTCGCATGCTATAAATGTGTGTTTTGATCTCATAATCATCCTACATATGTATATATATTGTATATGTAACTGCTGCAGACGATCTCTTCTGGATCATGCAATTACCCGCTTAGAATTTCCTCGCAGAACTCTCCAACACTATAGTTATTGACTTTATTCTAGGCCGATCTGAAGATCTCATCGCAGCTAAAACCTTGTCATTAGGAAATTACGTCTTGGAAACTCTCGAAGTGAATGGATCTTGCAAACAATATAACCGATCAAGTTCGAAGATCTTCAAAGACAGTGCATGCACCTTTCTACTTTTTTTCTCACAATAATTTACAACAATTACGTTACACTATGAAGTAATATTATGGTGATTTTATTCCTCTGACTATAAGGTACTCGAATTTCATTTCCAAAGATGACAAGTCAAAACACTTTAAAAGTAACTGTGTCACCTTTCTTCTACAAAATCTTAAGTACAATTACTAAATACCCTAATGCATCTAATTCGTATTACATGCACTGTAATACTAATTAATTACTCTATTGTTACCTCGCGTGTTTCTTTTTCTTTACGTGAAGCTGGGAGTTTAATTTGTCACTCAAACTTTGAGTTCATGTTTTCGAAATACAGTAAATAGAATAAAAAATGAGTTGTCATAATAAGTAAGACAAAATACATTTTAAAAATAAATAGACCCTTAAATATCTAGATTATATTGTTATTCAAAAGTTAATAGATTTTATGTTAAAATAATCTTTAAATTTTTCGCTTAATTTAATTGGTTTGCATCACAATTCTCAGAAAAACTGATTTATCTATAATAAATAATAATATATAGTAAATAATAATAATTATTATGTAAATAAGAATGTAAAACATACAAAACTTTCTACAAAATGTTTACAATATTCAAAAATATGAAAACATGTGAAACCCTGTAGAATAATGATTAAATAATACAAAATAAATTTCATGAAACGTATATATGATCTATTTATTTATCAAAAATATATGTGAAATATCTAATATGTAAATCATTCTTTAGATATATTAAAATAAACACTTACACTATTTTTCGACACTGAGATTTCAATTGGAAAAGTAATGTGTCTAATCACTTAAATTCGAAGCACTAAACAATCAATTTGAACATCATACTTTCTTCATATATATTAAACTCCTGAAGGAAGAATGAATGTTTTAGGATGGCAAAGATGATACTGAGACTTTCTGCAAGACTGTTCGATGTGATATACTCAGGGAGGTTGAAGCACGTGAGTTCACTTAAAAACACTTTCACTGGTCGTACGAGAGCAACAACTAATGTCTAAAATCACAACCCTTCCACACTCTGAGTTCTCCCATTATCCTGAAAAAGAAGAACTATATATAATTATCAATTTCTAGCTTTAAAACTTTAAGAAATTGCAAAGTATTTAATTAAAATGATTTGAGAGATTTAAAAAGATTTAAAAGAAATTCAAAAATATTTAAAGAATTTAAAAAAATTTCACAGAAATGAAGATAAGAGAACTGACTTTTGTAAATAAAGAATTGGAAATTTCGAAAAATAATTCAAAATTGCGTGTCTTATTTTTATTCAATTTTTGTCAAAAAAAAAAAAAAATCATCAGAAAGCATCAAGGGCGTGGGATAATGCTCGCTGTTTACGTTTGATTTCTTTTATCATGAACCACAAGTGATCCTACAATGAAATTTGCAGGAAACGAAGTTATTATTGTGCTTTACAAGTCCTGTAAATTTCATCCTGAGACCACCAATAGTTAATGAGAAAAATAAAGAAACGTCTCTTAGGTCCAAATTAACATGTTAAAATATCCTCCACGCTCTTTAAATTATGACCAACTATTGACTTTATTATCATGAGAAAATTACATCCCGAAAGTGCCCGAATGAAATGAATGGATCTTTCAAACAATATCTAAAAGATCAAGTTTGAAGATTTTTAAAAAGAATAATAATAAATAATAAGAATAATAGAATAATTATGCATATGACTTGCGAAATTTATTTCTGAAAAGATTGTAGTAAAAAAGAATCTAAAAAAAGTCAATATAATTCAGTCTACTTTTTTTTCTATATTCATAGAAATTTTTTTATACCCATAACAATTATGATCATTATATAAATTTCACAATAGTGGTTGATTTCCAGGCACATCAATCTAAATTTGCAGATTTAAAAAATGTTAAATTAGCTCCGTTGATATCAGTTTTTAAAGACTATATAGTTTGTACTATATTTAAACACTTAAAAGGTTAAATGTAACACCTTTCTTTTAGCTTCTCAGTTAATTACTTTAATGGATCAGACTTGTATCACAAGATTGTACTTCAAGCACAATAAAATTGCTACTCTCTAATCTCTACTTTCACACTATCCTTTCTTTCCTCTTGGGTGAAAAATTAAGATCTAAAAACTGATTTTTTTGAGGGGGGCAATTTGAAAAGTTATGAAAAAAATCTGCCCGCTTCCGCGGGCACATTCTCATACACACGTCGCGCTTCCGCCCTTCGGGACGCTTGCGCCTTTTGGGCGCTTGCAAGCGTCGCGACGTTTGCACCTATTTGTTTATAATTAACTACAAAATGGAATGGAATGCAAACGAAAGCTAATTTACTTAAGGTTCTATCGACCTTAAGGAGCACATTCTCATCAGGGCACTCGCGCTCGGTTTGATTAACAATATTTTTCATAATTAAAACGAAAACTACTTATCCTGTTGAAAAATGGTTCAAGGGGAACTTGTAGATCTTTTTAAGGCCAATCATTATGTTTCTTATCATTTTCTCTGTATCTCGCGTTCTTTGGCTTCTAATTCAAGTTTTATTTCATTTTTTTGGATTTTCAAAATATTTTAAGTCTTTCAAGTTTTTTTTATCCAAAAAAGTCATTAAGAAAAATTGTTCATCTTTTTGAGTACTACGAACATCCGTCATTAGAATTTTTAAATTAAAAAAAAAAGTGGTTTCAAACATTTTCAAAATGCTCCAACTCTTTAAATTTTTATCCAAAATGGCTGGCCAACGAACTTAACCTTCATTTTAGGACACTAAAAAAGTATACCAAAGAACAATCCAATCGGTCAATTCTTTCAAAAGTTATCGTGCTCACAAACTAAAAATCTACAGACAAACACATTCGTAAAAACATGTTTTTCGAGTTCAGGGGGTCCTAATACGTGGACATTTGATGAAAACTGGGGGGGGTCAAATTTTACACAAATCTAATACATTCTCTCTGATGAGAATGTAAACTAGCTGTAAAGTTATATCAACTTTTGTGCTCATTTAATGAGCACTTTGCTTCCTGTAAGCAAATATGATTTGCTTCCTCATAGAGGAAGCAATAAGAAGTTTATATATTTAACTTTATTTTTTTTTCTTTATTTTAGATAATAATTTTTAATATTTAAAAACGTTCCTCTTCCAGCATTGTTCACTCCTCCCCCTCTCCCTAAATTCTTCAAATGTACCCCTCTTCCCCTACTCTTCCAACC
>UCOH01008420.1:0-23630 GCA_900474275.1 Synergus japonicus | reverse complement strand
TATATATATATATATATATATATATGTTATAATTTATATAACATTGCAGAAAATTCTGAAAAAATTCTGAAAAATACTTTCAGGTGAACTCAACACAAAAAAAATTGCCGTTCGAAACTACAAGATAGATTAGTGGCCTAAAGTCGTGAAATTACGTGTGTATTACCTGAGCAGACGGATTACGAGATATCAGATTATTGGTCGACTCAGGATCTTCTATAAATCTGCTGAAGACACAACACGTACCCAAATGCGTGAAGAAAATCACAAAAGTTAAGACATTCTTTATGTGACGTGATCCACATGAGTCTAACTACGAGGTAGTAATTCACTATTTAGGAACACCACATACTTTCCACATAGTTCAGGAAGATTTTCCCATACCGGAAGATGGCATAATGGGATTACCCTTTTTATATCAGGATGGATACAATCTCACCAATAATGCCCTGTATTTGAACAACACGAAGCATGAACTGATAGATGACAGTATAATTATACCGCCAAACACCGTACAGTTAGTTAAATTTCAGGTCCAATCAAATAACGAAAACGCGGTTCTAATAAACAATAAGTATTTACCGGACTCTATTTACAGGATAACAGATTAGAATATAAAAATACCCTTATCAAACCCTACCTCTGAATATAAAACATACCAGTCCCACGAATGCGAAATTAGGCCAACCAAACTTCAATTTTAGGAAGGTCTCGTGCGGTATATAACGGAACAAGAACTCTTCGATAGAACCCAGAAGGTATTAAATTGTTCCCGTTTGGATCACCTGGAAAGTGAAGTGAAGGAATCCATTGGCAAAATAATATCCGGATACCACGACATATATTGCTTAGAAGGAGATCCGTTGCCTTGCAATGGGTCTGCTTCACATAAAATTGTACTTAGGGAGGATAAAATTATAAACATTAAGAGTTATAGACTACCAGAGTGCCACAAGAAGGAGATCCACGTGCAGACGAAGAATCAACTCGCCAAGGGCATTATAAAAGACTCCGACTCACCCTTCAATTCGCCTATATGGGTGGTACCAAAGAAAGCCGATGCATCAGGTAAAAAAAAATGCTGTATAGTCATTGATTTTAGAAAACTCAATGAATGTACGGACCAGGATGCATATCCCCTACCGGTGATTGCAGATATCTTGGACCAGAGCTGGGGAGAGCCAAGTTCTTCTCAGTATTTGACCTTAGTTCAGGATTCCATCAGATCCCTATGGATCCTGATTCCAGGAAGTATACAGCCTTCTCAACACCAGACGGACATTTTGAGTTTCAACGTATGCCCTTTGGACTGAAAAACGCGCCAGCAACATTCCAAAGGATGATAGATAACGCCTTACGAGGATTCATTGGAAAAATATGTTTCGCATATTTGGACGACATCATAGTATTTGGATCAACCCTAGAGGAGCACAACAAGAACCTTGTCATCCTCCTTGAAAGACTACGACAAACTGGGTTGAGACTTCAACCAGATAGTGCGAGTACCTGAAACCGGAACTCGAGTATTTGAGACACGTGATAACCCCGAATGGAGTAAAACCTAATCCGAATAAGATCAAGGCGGTTATGGAATTTAGACAGCCAAAAACATCAACTGACGTCAAAAGTTTTCTCGGGTTATCGGGATACTATAGAAAATTCATACAGAATTACAGCACTATTGCCAAGCCTTTAACAGAACTCACAAAAGAAAAAAACTATTTTCATTGACACCTCAGGGTCAGACTGCTTTCAATACACTCAAAACGACACAACTGAAAAAGAACTCCTAGCTATAGTGTGGGCTGTGAGACGATTACGACAGTATCTATTGGGGTGAACGTTCAAAATATTGACAAACCATCAGGCGCTTACTTGGCTTTTTACTATAAAAGACCCTTCATCCCGACTGATGAGATGGAGATTTAAACTACAAGAATACGAGTACAAGATTGAGTACAAGAAAGGGTCAGAAAATCAAGCTGCCGACGGCCTGTCTCGGATATTTCCAATCCAGAACGACCCGATACCAGGATCCTCGAACATTCCCATCATTGACCTTGAAGCAGCATTACCCGATATCGAAATGTACAACGTCTCGCAGGAACGAGACTTGGTAACGCCCGAACCACCTAACGAACAGCCAGTAAGAATCCCGACACCAATAGAAGTTCAACCACTACCACGTTTGGAAGACGAATCTACGAATAGTGAAACTAATGAAGAAGAGAAAAAGCTAAAGAACGAATATTACCGATGGCTTTCCCAACCAACTGAGAGAAGGGAAGTTGAAAAACCAAACGTCACTGGTAAGCTTTGGAGACTGTTGTGTAAACGGGAATCGAGTTCGCCCGATGTGATAAGTATGGGAAACTATCATGAGACCAAATGGTTGAATGTAATTAACTGGATAGCTCTGCAGAGCTTAGGACGAAAACTTTCAGTTTCACGTGTCATAAGTATCCTCAACTAAAGGTATATACTTGCTACCGTTCGACTACTGAATTATTTGAAGAAGAAAAGCGACAGATCATAGTGGAAAGTCATGGATCCATCATGGCGCAACACTTTGGGGAAAATAAATCCATTGCCAGAGAGAGAGAGAGAGAGAGAGAGAGAGAGAGAGAGAGAGTTGGGTACTTGGACCAATATGGAGGACGACATTATAAAGTACGTTAAGTCCTGCGACGTATGCTAGACTCAAAAACTGACGCGAATTAAAAGAAAGGTCGAAAGAATAATTCCTGATACGCCAACAGATCCCAATGATAAAATCGCTATGAATATTTTCGGTCCCCTTCCTATGACGAATAAAGGGAACCAGTACATTTTGTCAATACAGTATATGTTGACAAAGTACATTATCCTCATACCATTAAAGAACGTCACTTCAGAAACCATAGTTGAAAATCTATTTGATCATTATATCTACATATTCGGATAACCCAAACACATTTTAATAGATCAGGGACAGAACTTCTTGTTCGAACTAGTTCAAAACTTTGAAAATCTGTTTAAAATCAGGCACGTAAAAACCACGATCGTTACATCAATAAAGCAAAGGAACGCATTGAAACCAACAAGGAGAAATATAAGAGACAACAAGACTCGCGAATATCATTGCCCCAGAGAATATTCGGACCAGGCGATTTAGTCAAAGTGCTGAACATCAAAGAAAACAAACTCAGTCCCGAATGGAAACGCCCAGCCACAATTGTTAGAGTCGTACCCAGCAATAACTATGAGATCTTATTTAATAATGAGCGCAGCATCGTCCACGCAAACCGCCTTAAAGAGCAATATTAAATTTTCAGATGGTGATCATTTGGTTAATCTTGATCGTTAAATTTGCCTCCTCCGATGGCAGATTAACAACAAAACGCTTGGATGACGTTACGATCTATGCAGAGGACATGGGACAAGTACGGCTATACCATCAAACTTGGAAGCTCATCAACGTAATTAATAGCGAGAGCCTATACAACCCTGTGCACCAAGTCCATGTAGCATTAGATTTTGCGCAAGATCAGTGCAAGGAAAGCTGTTTTGAAGCAAAAGAAATCCAATTTCTAACGGGAAGACTCGACAGACTGAAGATCTTATATTCCAACCTTCACCACATACTGGGATACGGCCGACAAAAAAGAGGATTAATAAATGGGGTGGGTGCTTTGTCTAAAGCATTATTTGGTACCCTTAGTGAAGACGATCTGACTCTTATCAACGCAAATATGGATCAATTATTTAACGATAATGAAAAGATGTCACAAAGTATTGCGAATCAAACCATCATTATTCGCAGCCTGCTGGATTTCACCTTCCATGATATGCGCCAAATGAACCAAGCAACTAAGAGTCGATTGGACGAGTTGAACGGGCTGAAAAATGCAACAAATAAAAACCAACAAAATATAAAGTTGGCGAACCAACTTTTAGCCTGCACCATTAGCTTGGAGGAAATCCGTGAAGACACCAATTTGCTAATTAACGCTATAAATGATGGTAAGCATGGAATTATACACCCTCAACTACTAACACCTAAGCAGATCGTCGACGAGCTGAAGAAACTTCAGGAGGAACAAAATATATTATTCCCCGTCAAATTGACAGAATATAATTACCAGCACATAATTGACATGTCAGAACTTTCGGTTGCAATTATTGACAGAAAACTAATGTATTGCGTACAAATACCTATCCTTGAAACTGAAACCCTGTCTTGTCTACATCTTATCCCGATACCCAAACCCCACGGAAAGACATTTATAGCCGCTATACCAGCACACGAAATAATTCTTATCAACAACCAAAAGAGTTTCTATGTTCCGAGTGACATGTCTTTGATGAGAGCTTTTAGTAGTTTAGGTAATATTAAGATATGTAAACGAATACAGCCTAGTTATTTTCTGAGCGAAATACACTCCTGCGAAAGCAAATTGTTCCGGGAAAAAGTGAAAGAAATTGATAGCAAAGTATGCCAAATTTCAGTTTTTCAAATACAGGAATTAGTTTATATACCTTTGTATAACGACAATCAGTACATTTTAATACCTGAACAAAATTTAGAAATTAATGTCTTATGTAACGGTCACACCGAAGTAATTATGTTATACTCTGCCACCCTTATAGCAGGAATCGACTGCATAATACAAACACCGAAATCAATGTTAAAGTTATCAAGTTCTGCTTCAGTTTGGGAAAGTATCCTCTACAAAAAATATGTAACACTACCGTTCGAAGTCTCCGAATTAGATTTATTAAAGGCCAACCTTCCAGCAATACAGGAGAGTTTAACGCATGCTAAGATCAACAAATTTAAAACAACCTTAAGCTATATAGAATCCTCCATGAGAACTATTAGGAACGATAGGAGAAGACATTCTTTGATGGAAACAAGTATGGACATCCTAAGGTATATAGGGTACGCGTCTATAGGAATTATTCTCGTATATTTAGGGTATAATTTTTGTATCAAGCTATTTTGTGTAAATACAACAGTAACCACAGCTCCTCACACAAATATATCGCCTATTGTACCGCTCACTACTCATACACCAATTGCTGCGTCAAGTGCAGAACCAACAGTTCAGACACTTGAACAAACTGCACTTGTTAGACCTAGGAACCTTAGAGTTAAAAATTAGGGACTAATTTTAATCTAAAATGGGGGGTGTAACGCTCTGTGTATTATTTACAACACTAGTTTACTCTAAGATAGTTCTTTACTCCCACTACTTTGGTTGAGACCCGATAAGGGCCTACAGGGCCACCCTGTAGGCAGTGTTAAATTAGTGTTACGTTGCGTCTTAGTTACGATGGACCCTTCGTTATTCCTAAATCTTTTTAAACCCTTAAAGTGAATAAACAATAATAATCTAAGTATACGTATTTTAATTATTATTGTTGTTAAATAAATTACTATTAAAAGTACCCGTGACAAATTTATGTGAAGCTTGCATTAAAGGTAAGCAAGCACGATTGCCATTTGAAAAAGTAAAAGATAAAACTCATATAAAACGACCACTATTTATTGTACATTCTGATGTTTGTGGCCCAATCACTCCTTCTACTTTAAATAATAAAAATTATTTTATAATTTTTATTGATCAATACACTTACTATATTCTAAGAACAGCATGTGTGTGGCCGAGTGACAGATTTGTTTATATAATAGTCGAGCAGGACTGGACTGGCCTAAAGTCTTTGTCACAAAGGGTGCCGATGTAAATGAGTAATCATAAGTTTAGTCTTGATCAGTATTTAACAGAAGAAAGACATGCTTTCCGAAGTGCTCTTTTAATAAAGAAAGCACAAGTTCATTTAGAGTATAACCTTTGTTCTCCGTGAAAAAGTACCAATTTGGATTATTTGTTTATATACATTATTTTTATAATTACCAATTAATGACGGACAATATTTTTTTCACACTCATTTATATTCTAGAGACTTAGGAAAAATAAAAAACCCGGTACTTGTTTTTAAAAAAATAGTTAAAAAAATGTAAAACAGCGGAGAAAAAGGTGGGACGCTGAACGTCCTACTATGCCGCAAAGGGTTAAAGGTAAATTTCACCAAACAATTCCGTAGGGAATTCAAATTGGTTTATCCCTTTTAAAGTCAATTTTTTGTTTTCAGCCTAAATGTCGCTCATATTTTTGGGAAAAAAAATCTCAAAATCCTTCGTTAAACCGGAGAATAATTACATCTTACATAAGTGGTATAAATTTCAGATCGATCGGTATCTTCCTTCGCCTAATCAGCTGCAGCGACAGTCATTTCTTTTTTTCTTTTTTTTCATTTTTTTAGTGGTGACTTCCCTCTAATTGTAAGTCGTATATTTTGAAAAATACTGCTCGGATTGATTAAAAATTTTCGGAGAATACTTGAGAAATGTTGTACTTTCAGTATATACAATAAAAAAATCTTTTTTTCTTAAATTTCTAAAGATAGTTATTGTATTTTTTATTCACTTAAACTCTAAAGAATTCAAATATTTATCTAATATTGTATACCTATACATTATATACATTTCTCTTTGTTAACGTTATGCATTCGAGATACATAGTTCTTTAGTAGTATAAATAGTTGCCGCGGGGATGAAAGAGAAACGGCCGAGAATGCGCACATTTTTCTACATTCCACTGTGATTTCCAGTCACCATTTCATTCAATATTACGTCTATACCTTTCTCTTCCTCTCCTGTCGTACTTTTCAATAACGATGAATCGGTTGCTCATGCAGTTTGCAGACTTCATCATTTGTACTAGTGCCATAAAAATGTTCCGTCGGTTAAGGGTGTTGGAGCGCCGGAACAAAAAATGAAAAAAAAATGATAAAATCAATAGAATCACTCAAATTTCCCACCTCAATTCGATAATTAGATGGAAAAATTGCAAAGATGCACTTTTTAATCTTTCTAAAATTTTTGCAGTATATTGTACATGTCTTCATGTATTCATCATAAAATTTTCGTCAGAAAATATTCATTGGAAGCGGAGATACAAGGCGAACCGCAAAGGTTCTTTAAAAAAAGTTGAAATATGGGAGACGGTGTTGGCCATGCCATGTTTTGCTCTGGAGCCTTTTTTATGGTTGTATCAAGGTTTTTCACTCATTTTAAAATTTGTTTTAAGGCTGATGGAATTTGAAAATTTCTCATGTAGAAAAAGTTAGAGCCCAGGGGCGCTACAATAACGGGGTTAGGTCACCAGTGTCTAGGATTACCATCCGTCCTGGTTTTTCGGGACATGTCCTATTTTTTTGAGGTTTGTCCTGGTGACCTGGTTTTTTCTTGAAAATAGGTAAAATGTCCTGGTTTTTTACGAAACCAACATTTTTGAGAACAAAAAAATATTTGTATTGTATAAAAATACTTTTATACAATATTTGTTGTATCTCTCGCGAAGTACAGTATAGCATGACTGTAATTGCAATAAAGTATGACAGTATTATGAACTGCCTCTTCCTTTCTGCTTCGAAACCCTACGATTTTTCGCCTTCATGACTTTTATTTTTTTTAGGGGTCTTAAAGAAATGTTCCTAGCGTCCTGGTTTTTTACGCGACCGAGATGGTAACCCTACCAGTGTCTCCAGATCGTGGGATTCATGGAGAGTAGACATAAGGAGACCAAAGTAATGTAACGCAAAATAAGAAACTTTTTCGGGAAGTACACACGCTTGAACTTCCCGTGCGTGGCGCTAGTATGAACACATGTACAAAAATGGCCGCCCATTTGAAAATGACAATAATACAACCAGAAAGTTGTTCAAATCAATAATTAATTATTCAATATTATTTATGAAAAGTATTTTTCAATTTATTAAATGATAATTAATTTAAAGGCAAATAATTAATTTTTGCGCAATTGTAAATTTGGTCAAACGTTTTTTGAAAATCGTACGAAACTTTTGATTTTCATTTAAAATAAATAATCATTTTACGAATCTTGTTTATCATTTAGAATACACGAAATTTCAATAAGAGCATTATACTTACTATTTCGATGTTGCATTTTCACTTCATAAATGCGATCTATTTAACGGTGTTGGAGCATTTTCAAACCCCTAAAAATTAATGTAGACTTTACTCAAATCCGCCATTGTGTCTACATCTTACCAATACGCGGTGTTTGAGGTCGCAAAAATGATGTATTTGAAGTGTCGTTTTTTTTATCGACAATCTTTTGGTTGTACGACAGGGGCTATCTGCTTATTTTCTGCAAAAAGAAATTTGTTTGGCTAAAAAGTGAATTTTTACAAGTATGGAGGCGCGGGTTGAGGGGTGCGGGTAAACAGTACTTACATTTTGCCAAGTCCCTGTCCGAGCAAAAAAGGCACAAAACTTCACTCCAAGGGTGCTTCACTCACTCAGAAAAATTTTCCGAATCTCGCTATGCACCTCAAAGCTCGAGCACTTACGAAAATCGTGTTACTACAGATGCGCTAGTTACTTGAATATAGTTACTGGACCTGTCAGCTGTTTCGCAGGGTCGCCAATTGACCATTATTAATACAGTAATAATAATGGTAACAATGGTTAATTGGCGACCCTGCGAAACAGCTGACAGGTCCAGTCTAAGTGCTCGGGCTTTGAGGTGCAGAGCGAGATTCGGAAAATTTTTCTGAGTGAGTGAAGCACACTTGGAGTGGAGCTTTGTGCCTTTTTTGCTTGGACAGGGACTTGGCAAAATGTAAGTACTGTTTACCCGCACCCCTCAACCCGCGCCTCCACACTTGTAAAAATTCACTTTTTAGCCAAACAAATTTCTTTTTGCAGAAAATAAGCAGATAGCCCCTGTCGTACAACCAAAAGATTGTCGATTAAAAAACGACACTTCAAATACATCATTTTTGCGACCTCAAACACCGCGTATTGGTAAGATGTAGACACAATGGCGGATTTTAAGGCATTCCACAGATTCTGCTATTTTTCTGTGTTTGTTTACATGTTTTCGTGAAATGTTGCAACAGGCTTAACAGAATCTACATAATATAATTTAATTGCACAAGACACAAAATTTGTGGTTATATTATTTGATATTGTTTACATATTGTCATTTTCAAATCGGCGGCCATTATTGTACATGTGTTCATACTAGCGCCACGCACGGGAAGTTAAGGCGCGTGTACTTCTCGAAAATATTTTTTTTTTTCGTAAAGTCGATGTACATAATGAAGACTTAAAATACTTAATGATTATGTTTTTCAGGTTTTTTAATGAATATTTTATGTGATTCTATTCTACGGGGAATGTATTTTAATAAACTAGAGGTTCACAAAGTTAAAATATATTGAATATGTTGCATGAGAATTTAAGGTTAGGTTAATGCCTTTAATTCCCTTTTTTATTATTTATGCTTTACTTTCGACTTGATTTTAATTGTTGTAGAGTTCAAATATTAATAAATGATAAATATTTTTAATGTATTTAATTAATCAACAGTTTTACTGTATAGACACCTTTGATATTTAATTTTTTTTATTTATACATATTAATAGAAAAATATTTGGCTGATCGGTGTTTTCTTTCTTACCCTATTTATTTTCATGCTATTTTAGATTATATGTATAATAAAATTTTGGGTATTATATTAAGATACATAAAAAGCCGAAAAGTTATTAACTTGACCTCATACATATATATATATACATATAACAAAACTAAACTTTTACAATTTTATTTCAATTACAAAATAATTGCAATTGTAGAAAATTAATTGCAAATGATTGTAAAAGCAATTTATCAAAATTTATTTCATATAAAGAAATATTTAATGATTTTAGAAGTACAAACAATTTTTAAATAGAATTTCTACTGTGTGAGAATTGATTAAAATTTCGGCAAAATCTCGCAAAAGCTAAAAGGACAAAGCAATAAAATTTTTAATATTTCTGTAGTATTTTAATAACCAATGAACATATTTTAAAAATATTTTTCCTTGATTATGTCAAACATGGTATAGAAACGTAACATTTTTAAAAATATCCAACTATTTACAACGAAAAATCAACGAAAATTATTGTAAAATATGTTCGTTACTAGAATACTACAAAAACTTATCATCTTTAACATCTAAATTTTGCCCATGAAATTCCCGAACAATTCCCGCAATTTTCTCGCTTATATATAAATTTAAGATTCTCAAGATAGAATCATTATACATATTCCGTTCAAGATGTTTTAAATCATCACCATCTCTTGAAAACTTTAAAATTTTTTTAGATCTCACAAAATCTCCTAAAACATTAAAATGTATGATTTTTTCCTAAACCTTTTCAAATCTCTTAAAATCCCTTTCAATCCAATCAAATTCCTTTAAATAATTCGCTTGACATTCTTTTAATTCACTAAAAATTTCTTCAAATATCTTGCAAATCCTAAAACTTTTTGAAATTCTTTATGAATTCCTTGAAATTACTTAGAATAATGTACAATCTTTTAAAACCTTTATAAATCGCTTAAAATATTTTTTAGTTCCTTAAAATCACTTGAAATCTTTTCGATATCTCTTCAAATTTGATTTAAAATAATTGAAAAATTCTCTTGAAATTTAAGATCACGTGATACAATTTTTAAATCGCTAACACTCTTTTGGAATTCTTTGAACTTTTTAAAAATCAATTATAATCTCTTAAAAGTTTTTAGCTTTTTAAAATCTTTTAACAATTTTTTGAAATCTTGTGAAAATTTTGAAACTGTTTTCAATTCTTCAAAATCAATCCCTTGAAATACATTAAAATCAGAAGAAATCTTGTCAAAATCTGTTGAAAGCTTGTGAAATTTCTTGAAAATCATTAAATAATAAATAATCATCAACAAAACTTTTTAGAATTCATATAAAATACCTTGAAGTTACTTTAAATCACTTATAGTATCTTGAAAGGGTATGTGATACTTTACCATAAGAGCAAATTAGTTATACCAATTATACATTCATAATAATAAATATTTTTAGCTATTAAGAGTCAATAAACCTTCGTCTTATGGTATAAAGTATCATATGCCCTTATACAAAATGCCTTGATTTCGAAAATCCTATAAAAATGAAACCTATTTTTAACCATTTTTATTTTATTTTTTTAAATTACCTTTTCACCTCTTTTTAAGGGTGTTGGATAAACGAACTTGAAAATCTGTGAAAATAGAAATTTTCAGAAATGATTCTAAGCTCGACCCTGTGAGTGTATATATTTTAGAAAAAGGTTTTATGGGATATGTGGCGACAACTTACCAAATATGATGGGTCCTGAGTAGTCCTGGGTCCTATAAAAATGAAATTATTTTCCAGCTTTGATGAGAAAATGAATATTTCGTCAGAAAATATTCATTTTCTGGAACGGAGCAAATGCAAACATAGCAGACGAGTCTCGAGATAGAGACACTAAGTATCAGAAGCACTCAATTATATCCATAATTTTTAGGCACAACACCGACGCTAATAAAAAAAAAACCATCCATCAGTCGAATTTTGAATTTCATATTCTTTGAAATTCCAACACGAAATTCGCGATTCATTTCCACACAAAACTGTAATTTGTATTCTAAATCTCCAAAACACGATTATGAAAGATTGACAGGAAAGAGAAGGATAATAAGCAGATCGCGCCTAAAATATACGCAGCGCGGCAGTGGACACTTTTTGTATGTAGCGCTGTCGAATGGTAAGTTATCCAAAATCAGTCCGCACTTATCTGAAATTCATCCGTTGAGTAAAATTAATTTATTTTTTGTAAAGTGGAATCCGATTTTGGTCAATTTTACTCCGGATCGTATCCGCGAGAAAAATCGGAACCTGAAATCAGTCCACACCTATCTGAAATTCACCCGGACCATAAAATCAGGAATTATTTTTCGTAAAGTCAAATTCGAAATTCTTCCGTTTTACTCCGGATCGTATCTGCAAGAAAAAGTGGAACTTGAAGTCTGTCCGCACCTATTTGGAATTTATCCGCACTTTTATTTATTATTCTATATAATTTTAAATTTATACAGGATCTTTTTATTACTTAATAAGTGTATCATGTCCGCAAATATTCCCTGCTCTCCTCATCTTATAAAAAATTATAAGTTGCTGGAATCAAGAATGGAAAAGAAGGGGATAACGTCAATCATAAATGAAAGAATTTCTAACAGTAAGTTTCTATTGTATTTCCATATTGTATCCAGAGTCTCTAAGTCCGATAAAACAGAATATTTTTTAACGCCGTTAATGAACTTTTTCTTCTTCATTCCACTTGCCTCTTGGGCTTGAACAGTCTTTATTGCAGCGTTCATATCCGTAATATGTGAGTCGTGAGTTCTAATTTCTGGATCTTCTTTTAAAAGAAAACGCATTGAACCTCCTAAGTAATCTCCAAAACTGTAACACCATGAACAACCGTAATGCCCATTAAATTGAACACGATCTTATAAAATCGGTCGTGCTACACTATCGACATTATATATAAGAGTGATATCAATCCTTGTTCAGGATTTGACCGTGGTGAGGAGAGAGTGATGCACCTAATGGTATTCCACTAGGCGGAGTGCTGAGTCTAATGGTATTCCACTAGCTCAGCTTGTTCGCAGGACGGTATTCCGCCCCCAACAATCTGACGATTTCTCGTCGTGCAGGCCCTTTTATACTCTAAGAGTCCAAAGGGTTTGCGTGGTGAGGGAAGAACCCTTTTAGGGAGATGCGTGGAAAATGCTTTCACGGTATCCGCGCTTCTCTGAGTCCCCGGGAGATGCGTGGAGAACGCTTTCACGGTTTCCGCGCTTCTCCGAGTCCCCATCTCGCGGTATTCGCCGTGTTAGTAGAAATGGTCTTCGCTGCGCTGTCTGAGTATTTTGTGGCGAAAATCTAACTTATAACTATCGCACGGTAGTCCTGGGCATCTTCTTGATATGCTGAGGGTCCTTTGTGCTTCTTCGTTGTTCTAGTGCGGCTGTTCGCCGTCACAGAATTAGTTTACCCTCATGGATGCGGTTTTGTTAATAGTCGTAAGCTTTGCCGAAGTCCCTATTAACCAAAACGAGCGACAAAGTCATTTCGGCCTGGTGGGGCATTGACTAATCGGCTATGGAGTCTCCATAACTCCATCAACAGAAACCTGCAATCTGTAGGGTTTCTTCTTTGGTACGCGGCTGTTCGCCGTCGTGGTTTCAGAGCTGTGGAAGTAGCTGCTGAATTGGTGACCAGGGGCGAAATCTCTTGATTTCGCCGGCGGGAGGCTCGGGGCCATCGCAGATATGTGGTGATGTGACGTCACTGGTTCGTGCGTGTTTGTGTATAAAGGCGTGCATCACGGTAGTATGGCACGTTTCTCTTTCTTCTCTCGTAACGATGCCCTGTATTATTTTTGTTAGGGTTAGATTCTTCATCCGAAGAATCATCGTTAGCCAGAGCTGGATCATGGTACGATTGTGCATCGTCACCTTGTTCTTCTAGAAGGAGTGCGTTGGCCTGACTCTCTCCTTCATCCTCTTTGTCATCATCCAGGTCGTGAGTCTCGTCATCTGGCAAGACTGGTTCCTGGACTTCTGGTTGCTCCCTTTCTTCTTCGACTGGTACCTCATTGCGTGTTTCTTCTCGTGGTGCTGCCAACAGGTGTCTTCCCTGGAGCTTATTGCGTGATCCATTACACAAGACCCAATAGACATTTCCGCCTATATGCGATTCTACTTCCCAAGGTCCTGTGCGTTTGGGAGCGAGACCTTGGTTGAAATTTTTCTCCTTGTTTGACAAGGGGTGATTCTTCACGAACACTAAATCTCCTGGTTGATAAAGGCGTACGTTGTCTTCGCTTCCTGCGTAAGTCTGTAGGTACTTCCTTTGATGAGTTCTAGCGTTCTCCTCTCGTCGTTGTCTATCCTGTAGTGATACTGGATTTGCTTCGTCGAATCGCCATTCTCCTGGTCGGCGCAGAGTCTTTCCTAACAAAAGATGGCTTGGTGATTGTCCTGTGGCTGCGTTCTTTCTTCGACGTAAGTTGAAGGCGATCTCTGGTAGGCATTGATCCCATCGCCGATGGTTACCTTGATCGATTCTTAAGCGGATACATTTTTTTATTTCTTGATTGCGACGTTCTGTTGGATTTGCCCGTGGGTGATATAAGGACGTGATCCAGAAATCGCAATCCCAGCATTTACAAGCGTCGAACCATTTACGGCTGACAAACTGGCGACCATTATCGCTCAAAATTTGTTTAGGGTAACTCCATCGTGGAAAAACTTCTCTCTCCATGAGAGAGATCATTACGGTGGCAGTTGAGGATCCTATTGGGAAGATCTCCGTCCATCTAGTGAAAAGATCTGTGACGACCAGGAAAAATTTCTTTCCAGTTGAGGATGTGGGGTATGGGCCCATTAAATCGAGAGCTATAGTGTCCCATGAGTTTCTTGGTATCCTCGGTCTCAGTGCGTCTTCTCTAGCTGATCTCATTGCCTTTGTACAGATAGAAAGGTGGCAGCTAGCTACATATTTATGTGTGTCTCGGCGCATTCCTGACCAGTAGAAACGAGATTGTATATCTCTCAAGGTCTCATCCATTCCGGGATGACCTGCGATAGATGCGCCGTGATATTCCCAGAGAACCTGTTGAACGAGGTCACTTGGTACTCGTAGTGACCAATCTCGGCCGTCTGGATGTTGTTTCCAGAAGCCATGGTTGCCCAGACGATGCTCTCTGACGTATCACTCTTCACATGCGTTTCTATTTTCGAGGTTTTTCAGTTCGTTCCATCTTTCAACCTCTCGATTGACCACTGGATCGTTTTGTTGTCCTTCGCAGATCTCCTCGAATAAAGAGCGGCCTTTCAGGGCGCAGATCCTTGGTGGTGCGACGTGGTCTTCGTGGTCCCTGGCATCTGGGAGTGGTGGTAGCATTGTTTCCAAGTCAGGCACACCTGGACATGGTGCATCGATAGCCGGATGGCGTGAGAGTGCATCGGCTAGTTCGTTGTCTTTTCCAGGGCAGTGCTCCACTTGGAACTTCAATCGGCTTAGGTAGCTGGCCTACTGAGTTAATTTTTTCAGCGAAGCGTGGCACATATTCTCTTAGCCAGCCACATGTTCCTAGGAAGCTTCTCAGTTGCTTGCGGGTACGAGGTGGTTGGGCTTCTTGAATTGCTCGAATGTGTTCGGTTTGAGGTTCGTTTCCATCTGCTGTAACGACGTGTCCTAGGTAGTCGAGATGGGTTTTGCCGAAGAAACACTTTTTCGGGCTGCAAGTCAAACCGTAGAAATCGAGTTTCTCGAATATGAGAGCTAAGTGTAAAAAGTGCTCCTGCACGTTTGCTGAATAGACGATGATGTCATCCAGATATGCAATGGCGAACTTTCTCCAGTATGGGCCTAAAACTTCTCGCATCAAGTTCTGAAAGGTGCTTGGCGCGTTTTTCAGTCCGAAAGGCATGACTCGGAACTGGTACTGTCCTCCACCAGGGATGGTGAAAGCGGTATATTTTCTAGAATCTGGATGGAGTGGGATCTGCCAATAGCCACTTTTTAAGTCAATTGTGGAAAAGATGCTAGCCTGACCTAAATCCTTCAACGTCTCATGTATAATGAGCAGAGGTTGAGCTGTATCGATGGTCAGCTCATTCAGTTTTCTGAAATCGATACAAAAACGTTTCGATCCGTCCTTCTTGGTCTAAATGAGTGGAGGCGAGCTGTATGGAGAGGATACTGGTTCGATAATCCAGTCGCTAACATCTGTGGTACATCTGTATCCATTACCTTTTTGTTGACATCTGAGTATCCTCTTGGGGGTACTCTAAAAGGTTGGTCAGTCTTCAAATGGATCTCATGTTGAACTGAGAATGCTCTCTGCAATTTTCCTCCCTGATCGAAAATATGTTGATGCCTCTCTATGATTTCCCAGAAGCGAGGTTCGTCTTCGGCAGAGAAGCCGTATTCATTTATCTTATCTCGGATGGCAGTGGGTGTAGCTTTAGTTGCAACCTGTGGTAACAAAAGTGCGAAGACTCGTTGGCGTTCTGTGGTTAGGCCGATGTAAACGCAATCGGATATATTGTCTACGATTGCGCCGTATCCTACCATCCAGTCGCGGGCCAAGAGGACTTCGTCGCATAGACCATCAGTGATGTGGAAATGTCCCGGGTAAGATTTCCCGTTAATGACTACATTTAATTCAATGATCCCACGAAGTGGCAATGTGAGGCCGTGTGCCCCGAGTTCGGCTTCTTGTGAACCAGGAAGTAAGTTTCTCAGTTGTTTGGTAGTGAGTTGGTCAGTGCGGATGGCGCTGTCAGTGGCCCCGCAATCGGCGAGGGCGTTCACTTCCTGTTGATCGACATATGCACGTAGGTACAGAGGTGAGTCTCGCGGTGTTCGTACGGAGTTTAGTTTCGCGCATTTCCCGAAGTGCTGGGTTCGGGATTTCGTGGTGTGGGTGCGCCATCTTGCGCAACCTGTCTCCAGTTTTCCGACTGCCGATGTCTTGCTTTGAATGTTGGGCAATCGCGGTGTAGGTGGTATTCTGAACAATAGTGGCACTTAGGTGGTTGGTTCCTGGCTGGCCGACTATTTTCGGGTTCGTTTCAACGTGTTTAGGTTTGCTTCCAGCAGCTTCGATTTCGTCTGCTTTGAGTTGTCTAGCACGCATCACGAGATTTGAGAAGGTTTTCAAATGGAAGGTGCGAAGAGTGCCCCTGATTGATGGCTTAGTTAGCTCGACCAATTCTTCCACGATGTTTTCCTCTGTAGCTGTGGGTGTGAGCCTTTTGGCTAAGAGAAACTTTTTTTTGTAGGGAGATAGCTACATTATCTTTCTCTTGTTGTCTTCGCGGATATACCGCCGTGCGTAGGTGGAAGAGGACCGGAGTCCCTGAATACTGACTCAAGATTGAGTCAGGGAATTGTTGCCATTTCATTCTGAAAGACGTGAACGAGGCCCACCATTTTGCCGCATCTTCTTTCAGCTGGCCTCCAGCTATTCGCGTCCAGTGTGCGGTCGATATTCCTAAATTTCAGCAGTGTTCTTCCATATCTTGAAGGAAATTTCCAGGGTCTTCATGTTCGAGTCCTGAAAATTCTGGCAGCGGATGAGCTGGTGTGCGGAAAGCTACGACTAGGCGTTGTAGGTCTGCGAGCGTCATTGTGGGTGGTATTAGGTAATGAGCAGAGGCAGTTGAAGGTAATGATGCTACGGATTATGCCGAATTCATATTTGCTAATTGATGGGGTGAATTGGTATTTTGTGTGTTCACTGGAACTGTGGTGGCATTAGAGGTAGATGGGCCCGCTAGAGTTGTCTCCACGTGAGTACTCAACGAGTACTCAACGAGTACTCAACGAGTTTTCTTCCGCTGGGGGAATTTGATTCTCTTGAACCCTGTCGTGATCCTCCTGGATCGTGTTCGTAGGATTATTGTTGGGCGCCACCGGATTTTGTTGTTCCCTTCCCGAAGTGATTGGAGTTTGCCTGGTAGCTATGGTTCTATGAATGGCTACCTTCGTTTTGCTAGGTATTCGCTGCATGGATTCTTTTGGGTCATAGATAGGTTGGCGATTTCAATCGTCAAAAAGCCCCACGCTTCGGGCGCTAATTGATATCAATCCTTGTTCAGGATTTGACCGTGGTGAGGAGAGAGTGATGCACCTAATGGTATTCCACTAGGCGGAGTGCTGAGTCTAATGGTATTCCACTAGCTCAGCTTGTTCGCTGGGCAGTATTCCGCCCCCAAACAATCTGACGATTTCTCGTCGTGCAGGCTCTTTTATACTCTAAGGGTCCAAAGGGTTTGCATGGTGAGGGAAGAGCCCTTTTAGGGAGATGCGTGGATAACGCTTTCGATGCGTGGAGAACGCTTTCACGGTTTCCGCGCTTCTCCGAGTCCCCATCACGCGGTTTTCGCCGTATTAGTAGAAATGGTCTTCGCCGCGCTGTCTGAGTATTTTGTGGCGAAGATCATTTCTACTTTTCCCTAAATGAATTCTGTTTTAATTTAAGTCTAATTTTTATTTAAATTTAATTCCGAGATAGCAATGTCGTTGAGGATTTTTGCGCCTGGGCATGTATCAAAAGGTTTTAAAAGGAATCGTACACTTTTGCCTTCTTTACTGATCCATACAAATCCTGTCGATCTAAGAAGTTTAAGCTGTTCAACAAAATGTTGAAGATACATATTCATGAATTCAGGTTTCGGTTCTTTCGTTCCAATCCATAGGCCTGCTAGAATAACATATTTGAAACGTAGATGTGCAGGCAATTCATTGATAAAACAGAGCATCGGTATTGAAAGTGCAAGTGAGTGTTATAATTCCTGTATTTTTTGGTGACGATACTAATTTTTGGTACAGTTGACCATCGTGTTGCGTATGCAATGTTCTAGTTTTTTTTACAAAATAACTCGAAGTATGCATATATTTTGCAGTCTGATTAACGCTTAAATTGGGTGGAAGAAGTGTTAGGATTTGAATCTTCTGCTGCGTGTTAGTGTTCAAATCATGAAATTTTGCTTTGAGTTCAGAAATTGTACGAGAACTCACATTAAGCTCATCCTATACGAATGTAAATGATGAAATGGTCAATTAACTATTAAAGTAATTTACTAGATGTTAAACTAAAAAACTTATTTTTTTAAATAAACTCACTTCTGAATTAGAGAATGACGGCGAGTAATCATCATCATTACTATTCAAATAATCTACAATTTCTTCCTTGCTATTTTGTGGATCATCGTCCTCAAACTTTCTTTTACACACGTAATTCACTGATATCCACTTTACTTAATTTTTTTCTACATGCAATGCACACAAGATCTCCCGGTTCGAGAATATTACATTTTTAGAGAAGTATTTGAGATATAGGACGAAGATTTCTTACGTCTTAATTTTTGACCATTCAAATGTGCACTTTCAAGTGAACCGTATTGTACATTTCGTCCTAAAATTTCAAACCCTTATTTGAAAAATAGGCGATTTGAGAAGTATTATAAGAAAAACTGTTTTTTTGGGATCGAGAAATTGAAAAATCGATTTCTCGAAAATTATCAACATCATATTGAAAAAAATACGTGTCCTTTTTTTTGTCTATAAAAAGAGAAAAAAAAGTTTTTAAAATTGGAGTGTCACATATTCTTAATTTTTAACATAACATTTCTACTCTCAACATTATACTCTGAAACATTGTTTTATTCATTTTACGCCAATAAAATATATTGGAAAAGAAGAATTGTTTTTTTACATTCTCATCAGAGAGAATGTATTAAATTTGTGTAAAATTTGATCCCCCCAGTTTTCATCAAATGTCAACGTTTTGTGACCCTCTGAACCCGAAAAATATGTTTTTACGAATATATCTGTCTGTCTGTCTGTATGTCTGTCTGTAGATTTTAGTTTGGTAGCACGATAACTTTCGAAAGAATTGACCGATTGGATTGTCCTTTGGTATACTTTTTTAGTGTCCTAAAATGAAGGTCAAGTTCGTTGGCCAGCCATTTTGGATACAAATTTAAAAAGTTGGAGTATTTTGAAAATTTTTGAAACCACTTTTTTTTAAATTTAAAAATTCTAATGATGGATGTTCGTAGTACTCAAAAAGACGAACAGTTTTTCTTAATGACTTTTTTGGATAAAAGAAATTGAAAGACTTATAATATTTTGAAAATCCAAAAAAATGAAATAAAACTTGAATTAGAAGCCAAACAACGCACGATATAAAAAAAAGTCTAAAAATGAAAAATCTTTCTTTTTGAACACTCTATAGGATAGGCGTAATAACTTTTTGAATTTCCTTAAAAAATCTAAAATTCAAATTTTGAGCCAAATAACGCGAGATACACAGAAAATGATAAGAAACATACTTATTAACCTTAAAAAGATATACAAGTTTTCTTTTGGCCATTTTTGAATAGGCTGAGAATAGTTTTCGTTATAGTCATGAAAAATATTGTTAAACAAAACCGAGTGCGAGGTTTAAATTAATAAATATCGAGCGCGAAGCGCGAGTGCCCTGATGAAAATGTGCTTCTTAAGGTCGACAGAACCTTAAGTAAATTAGCTTTCGTTTGCGCAAGAACTTTTTTCATAAATTAAAAAAAATTACGCTCTTTTGAAATAACAAAAATTTCAATTCAAATATTATTAACAAATAATCATTATTAAATATAAAGAAATTTTAGAACAATTTACCTTTGTACTTAATGAATGAAAAGCAAAGTTATTACAAATTTATTCAAAAAATGAAATTTGTAATCTGGTAATGTAGAAGTTTACAAGTTTCATATATTGAATAAATCATTAATAATAACTTTCTTCTTCATTTGTTAACTTGAAAGGTAAATTGATGTAAAATTTCTGTACGTTTAATAATGATTATTTGTTAAGAATTTTTGAATTGAAAATTTTGTTATTTCAGAAAAAGCAACGCTTGAAAACGGATGCGCACTAGAATAAAAAGCGCTAAATAGAGTATCTATGAGAATATAATAAGTACTTGATTAAGTCCGTTTTAAGACCTCAAAACGTGCAAATGAGGAAAAATGCACACATTTTGAGGAGTTAAATAGTACATAAATTATATTGAATTAGTTTTCATTTGATCCTCATAAAGTCTCCAAGATTAGAGAACTTAAGAGAATCAAAAAAGGAGTCAGATTTCGACTCGGGAGTACATAAAAAAAAACTATGCAACGTCTAGCGAACATCGCCAGACTAAGTGAGGGTAATAAAAGACAGATTATCGCCAATCTTTTTCCTGAGAAATTATCAGATAGGGAAATACAAAATCTATTTTACAAAAGTACTAGAGTGGAACAGTGCAAAGTATTACCGATCCTAAGATTCATTGAGAAGAGTAAACAGGATTTTCAGAAAAAAGAAAATCACATCACGGTTTCAGCAAGATACTTTTCGTAAGTATTATTTATTAAAATTCTTTTAATTGTTCAGTTTCGAAAAATCCGACTCCAACTTAACAGACTCAATTAAAAATTAGTCTATATTTTATTATAAGGATATTAATTATTTATTGCATTAAAAAAAAGTATATTATCACCAAGGGAGGGAAGCAGGCGTTTTTTGTCGAGTGCTGCAAACGTCGAGCTCGACAAAAAACGCCCGCTTCCCTCTCTTGGTGCATATGTCCTTTTCTTCAATAAATGTCCAAACAACGCAAGTTTTATAATATGTGAAGCAGGCTGGACGTTGCTGTTTTCAGACCGCTGAACAAGACAGGGAAAAAAATCTAATAACATGGTAAAAAAAAACTCGTCATAGGTAAAAAAAAGATTCAGAACAGGGCAAAAAAGACTCAGAAGAGGGGAAAAAAGTCTTTTTTGCCCTGTTCTGAATCTTTCTTTTACCTATGACGAGTTTTTTTTTACCCTGTTACACTCGAATCTCTCAATAACAACGAAATCCTGACCAGACGCTTTCCCAATAACGACGAAATTCCTTTTCTCAAATGACACACCAATTGCGCATGCGTCACATCGATTGCGCATGCGTATTGCGTATAATATAATATTTTTTAGCATTTCAAATTGAGCGCTAATAGTAACCAATCTGATCACGCAGCTTAACGCATGCGAAGTGGTATCGAGTGAGATTTTATGTCCATGCAGGTCGTTATTGAAAAAGGAATGCGGTCGTTATTGGGAGATTCGAGTGTATTAGATTTTTTTCCCCTGTTTTGTTAATCGGTCTGAAAACAGCAACGTCCAGCTCGTTTTACAGGTTAGAAGACGTGCGTTTTTTGGACATGTGTTGAAGAAAATAATTATAATTTGATGACTAAAAGAAAGTTATAAAACGTAAAATTTTACATTTAAACGAACTACGTATTTTTACAGAAAATGTAGTTACCCGGTGTATAAGCTTAAATCCGCTGTTTTTTAGGCAAAAGAAAGTCTTTTTTTTGCAGAAAATAAAATAAACTTTATTTAAAGTATTTTCCCTCGCTTGCTATACATTTTCCCCATCTCTCGGGCAATTTGTGTATACCACGCCAAAAAACGTCTTTATTTTTCGATGCAAACCACTCGTCAAGCCATTTTCCGACGTCTTCGTACGAATCGAAGTGTTGTTCAGCGAGCGTGTGACCCATCGACGAAAACAGGTGGTAATCAGAAGGAGCCAGGTCTGGTGAATAAGCGGGATGAGGTAGCACCTCCCAGTTGAGTGTTTTCAAGTAGTTTTGGACCATTTTTGACGTATGCGATGGGGCGTTGTCGTGAAGAAAAATCAGCTTCTCATGTCTTCTTCATAATCCGGCCTTTTTTCACGCAACGCTCGGCACAATTTGATTAGTTGTTGGTGGTAGTGGTGAGCATCGACAGTTTCACCAGGTTTTAATAGCTCATAGTAGACGACACCCTGCTGATCCACCAAACGCACAGCATCGTCTTGCATCCAAAGCGATTAGGTCTTGAGAAAGAAGTTGATGGTTGTCCGGGATCGACCCACGATTTTCTTCATTTCGGATTCTCAAAATAAATCCACTTTTCGTCTCCAATCACCACACGATGCAGAAACGACTTTCTTTTGTGTCCAGCGAGCAAGATTTCACATGTGTTTTGGCGTCACTCCATCTGCCTATCGTTCAGTTCATGAGGTACCCATTTCCCCATTTTTTGGATCTTTCCCATGGCATGCTGTTCGGCAAGCATTTTTTGTGTTTGTGTATCATCCTCATCCAAAAGAGCCTGTAATTCATGGTCCTCAACTTTTTTGCGCCGATTTTCATGCTTCTTGTCACTCAAGTCAAAATGACCGTCTTTGAACCGACGAAACCAGTCTCTGCAAGTTGTTTCCGATAAAGCACTTGTGACCAACCCGATTTTAACATAAAATGGGTTCTCTTAGGGAAGAGTAATCGGGCACAATTTTGTTCTAATCGGAATAGATTATTTTATTTAATTTAACGATAAAACTAAAATTTAAAACAAGGCGAACGAGAACATAAACAAAACTTCAATTTGTCGGGTAGAACTCCGGATGTAGAGTTGACAGTGGTTGGAATAAGTAAAGACACACACTTTGAAGAAATCAGGATGTAACGTTCATCTCAAATATATATAATCGAACTCTAATTAAACTGCCAGGTCCTGATACATATATTGGTGATGTGGAATTCTTATTCTCTTGGAAATGATGAAGAACACACTGAAGAAGTATCCGAGTCCAAGTCACGATCTAACGAATCCTTACTGGAGAAACCTGTTGGAATGCTGGGTTCTCTGATTGGTGATGATCTTATGGGAGAAGGATGGATGCTCAGGATCTCCTCCGAGTCTGAAACACCTGATGCTGTCACCCTGTTTTCTGGAATCGAGTTCTCTTCGTTTTCTTGGAGTGTAGTAGGTGGATTGTAGATGGTTTGAATGGAAGAGTCCCGAGAATCAAACCTCTGCTCGGCGTGGTCTTGGTTATCGTCGAAATCGGTCTCAAGAGAAGCGAGAAATGCCCGAAGAGGTCTACGGTTCCTCTTGTATGGGGGCGGAATGGGGATTATTGTGCCGGGTGGCGCTGTGGCTTTGGCTGCCAATGCTGCACGGCGTTTGGCGATTAAGCGTCGACGGACGTTTGGCCGATTCTTTTTAGTATTCGACGTTAATTCACTCATTGGATTCGACACTAATCGCGTATTAAACTGTTTGAATGAACACGAACCAAGACATACTC
>UCOH01008419.1:0-10178 GCA_900474275.1 Synergus japonicus | reverse complement strand
ATATATATATATATATATATATATATATACACACGTATAGATATAGATGCAGGTATTCGTGACCTCGATCCATTCATCCCTTCTGATCTCATTCAAACACCCCCCAACAAGCCTCACCTATTCCCCACGCGTACTCCACCACCGCAATAGACAATCTACCCAGCACAATTCTCTCCTCACTCTCTCCTCATTCTCCCTCTATTGCTATACTTTAACCAACTTGCAAAATCTGTTAACAAAATCTTTTTGCAATTCCCTTTACAATGCTGATCTTATAAACAAAAGAAGACAAAGAACAAACTGCCTTTAGTTTCAAGACACGTCCATTTTCTTCATTAACCACACCCCTTCGTAAAAACCGGGACCCATTCACTTTAAAAACACGCCCACTTCCTTAAAGTGTACCAAATATCCACGTGGGACACGCCCTGTTCATAAATACACGCCCTTTTCCTATTTAGATACACCTCAATCCTTAGAATGACGCCTATTTTCTATAATTTTCCACGTTTCTTTTTTCAAAGTAAATCACTAAAATAAAAAACCTTTAGTTTCAAGACACGCCCATTTTCTTCATTAACCACACCCCTTCGTGAAAACCGGGACCCATTGACTTTAAAAACACGCCCACTTCCTTAAAGGGTACCAAATATCCACGTGGGACACGCCCTGTTCATAAATACACGCCCTTTTTCCTATTTAGACACACCTCAATCCTTAAAATGCCGCCTACTTTCCTTAATTTTCCACGTTTCTTTTTTAAAAGTAAATCACTAACATAAAAACCATTTTCTTCTTTAAAAATGTCGATTTGAATAAAATCACGCCTTCTTCTATTTTCACGCACATTTTTAAAAGGACACACCCTTTCCGTCGTTGGACACGCAATTATAATTAAACCACGCCTACTTCTCTTATTAAGCCACACCCAGCTCTTTATTTGACCACGCCTATTTGTTTCTATTAAAAAAACGTGTATGTCCTTTTTGTTTGAACGCAATTATTTTTATTTAAACACGCCCCTTTCCATCTTTAACCACGCCTATTCCACTTTGGTCACGCCTACTTTTTTCCATGCCCCTTTATCTCTATACCACGCCCATTTTTATTCCGGAAGACTCCAGAACGTGAATTTTATAGTTGAGTTTCTCTCTTCTATTACAATGAAATTACACTGGATTTGTGTTACTTGCGGCAATTGTGTTTTACGATTATGACAACTCGAAAAGTTTTTATCGCCTGTGGTGCACTGGTGCAAGGAAACGACATTGTCGCTCAAATGGGGATAGACAGAGAGAGAAAAAGAGAAAGGGAGAGAGATAAATAGAGAAAACTGTTCCAGGTAAAAGAATGAAAAATTCCCAATGAAAAATTTGATCAAACGTGCTATTGACGTGAGGAGATAAAAAGCTCCGTCATTTATCTCTGAAATGTCTCAATTTTAATTCTATTAATGCGAAAGCTTTAGGAAAGTGATATTCTGCTTTTTGCATTGAGCTTTCTTTCAATCTAGGAGGGCTTTCAAAAATTTTAAATCGGGACAAGGGTAAACAGTGTCCTCGAATATCAGAAGGACAGTGCGAAGCTGGAAATTGAAAATAGGGAAATATATAGAAATTTAGGAAATAAGTAAATATAATTAAGTAATTGAAATAACCTTGTGACATTTAACGTCAGATGTGAATGTTTTTTTAATAAAAAAGAAATTTGCCCTATTTTTATAGCGTTATTCGATGAGTAATGAGATTTAAAGACTTTTTAGTTTGAGAAATTGGAACTGCCAATAGCAACGAATCGGACGTAATTGTGCTCGTCGACGTGAACATTTCCGACAGTAAATCTCGATTATTTCCGGTGTCGTACATCCTGTATCGTAGCAGTATCTCTGATCTTCGCGAAGGCGATGAAATAAAAATCGCACGAGTTAAAATTCGATGAGAAACTAAATAAAAATGTCTCCAGACATTTTGAAAAATAGCTGGCAATTTAAATATAAATTAATGCAAAATGTGGAACAATTATTTTTAAAGTTGATTTACTGAATTGTAAGATGTACTTTCCCTTATTTTAATAAAAAAATCTATTCAGTTTGGAGATTGTGATGCCATCTATTGGCTAAATTCGGAATTTTCTTCACAAAAGAAAATCGAAGCAAGTCTCCAAGTTGGAAAACTTATCGACAGTTGGTATTCTTGGAAACTTTCGACACGAAATTTTCCAACCAAATTTCCTTTTCAAAATTCCCATTAAAATTGAAAAAGAATTTGTTTTACTATTGGATTTTCTCCTCTTTTTAAATATTATTTTTTTAAGGAATTGACTTTATCAACTAGGTCGGTTGGCAGCACTGAAAGGGGAAGAACCGATCGATAAGAAGGTAAATAGTTCACGAGTTCTACGTGGGAAAAAAGAGAGGCGCTGATAACCAAGTGTAATAAAAAGTGTAAATTGATTAATCGATACTAAAAGTACGCATATTTTCCCACAGTCACTGAGGTTATATTAATTCATTAATTAATATAAAATAAAAAAAGGAATAAAATTTTACGTAATTAAAAGTGATAGATATTTTAGATTACTTAGAAAAATAAAACTTTAGACTTGGATTTAAAAAAAAAGAAAATAAATTATGTTCTTTTTAGACTTGAAACTAAATTACGATATGGATTTTTGAGAATCATGTCGAGTCACGATGGAGGTTTAAATATCAACCCACTTGACCAGAATTAACGGAGGTTAAGCACACAATTAAAGTCTCAGTCTGAATGCCTCCAGAGTTTCTGCAACGTTTCAGATTCAGCGACTCTCCACAACGAAAATTGCAAAAATTTAAAATCTCCGATATTACGAATTTAAAAAAAAGTTTGCGTCACGTCCACTAGCACATATTAATTATTAATTACTTATTATTAATAATAAAAAGAGATTGTATCTCAGAGGTCAGTTTCCAATTTCTCTGTTTGTCTCCAAAATCCTAAATCCTGTTTTCCTTAATAGTTTGCGCTAATTCGGGATTATCCCTTGCCAACCTTCGAATTATAATCTTGGGTAAATATTTATTTACCTTCTGCAGACATTGGGATTTAGGAACATCATTTGAATTTTGAAATAGTCAATATCTCACCCTCTCCATCCTCAAGTTTAGATTACTGATGATTTTTAACGTACCTGAAACATGAAAAAAAAATGTGTTAAAGAAACTGAGAATAAAATTTCGACGTAAATATTCTTGTAATAAACTATTTTTCGAATATGAAGACAAGAAGAGAGTCGTAAAATAAAAGCGAACATGAAATATCTGACTTGCGCTACTCGGCACTGCATTTAACTTCTTCAGGTGAAATTAACATGAAACATTAATTACCTGCTTCGTGATCAGGTTTTCGCCCTTTCTTCCTAAGATTCATGTAAGAAATACTGAATAAGTCATGTAAGCGAATTTTTGGATGGGAAGAAATATTTTATGGGCCCATCTAAGGTTTCGCAGTAAAATTACGTGAACTACTTCGTACGCGAATCATAATAACTGCTTGGAGAAGTGAGACTCTTTTCAAGTATTGACGGTTGCTTGTAGACCAAGCTAATTGCACACCGATTCTTTTAATTACTCTCATTTCGCTTCGCTTATATTTCACGTTTTAAAGTTTCTGATTTTTCACACACAGAGTGAATGTGGTGCGCAGGGAATATATGGAAATAATGATTCTGTTAGAGAGTCATTAAAATATTTGGAGCAAGGTTTAAAATTGTTATTTAGTCGGGTGTGATTCTAAAAAGGAGTATTGTTAAATGTTGCTATGGAGAAAAACATGGAAATATTGAATAGATTCTGAACTGTGTATGTTTTATACACGAGTATATTTATTTTATTTTTTTCAGCAATTCATAACGGATTCCAGACATCGTTATGATAATTAAAGAATAAATTTCTAACAACTTTAATACACGAATTTCACATAACTTTACACAGATTCCATACAACTTGCCACAGATTTCATACAATTTTACACAGATTTTATGTTATGTGGAATTCATCTGAAGTTTCGTGGAGTTTGTGTACAGTTACATGAAATTCGTGTGGAGTTGTACACAGATTCCATACAACTTTATACAGATTCCACACCAATTTCAAATGGCTCTACACGGATTCCAAAAAACTGCACATGAATCTCATACAGATTCCATATGATTCCCAGACAGATTCCACACAGATTTCACATGACTCTACACAGATTCTACACAAATCTACACAGATTCCACACAACTTTACACAAATTCTATACAACTTGCCACAGACTTCATACAATTTTACACAAATTCCACGCAACTCTACACAGATTCCATACAATTCTATACAGATTCCACACTAATTTCAAATGGCTCTACACGGATTCCAAAAAACTGCACATGAATCTCATACAGATTCCATATGATTCCCAGACAGATTCCACACAACTTTACACAGATTCCACATGACTCTAAACAGATTCCATACAACTCTACACAGATTCCATACAATTCTATACAGATTCCACACTAATTTCAAATGGCTCTACACGGATTCCAAAAAACTGCACATGAATCTCATACAGATTCCATATGATTCCCAGACAGATTCCACACAACTTTACACAGATTTCACATGACTCTACACAGATTCTATACAAATCTACACAGATTCCACACAACTTTACACAAATTCTATACAACTTGCCACAGACTTCATACAATTTTACACAAATTCCACGCAACTCTACACAGATTCCATACAATTCTATACAGATTCCACAACAATTTCAAATGGATCTACACGAATTCGAAACAACTGCACATGAGTCTCACACAGATTCCATATAATTCCATATGATTCCCAGACAGATTCCACACAACTTTACACAGATTCCACATGACTCTAAACAGATTCCATACAACTCTACACGGATTCCACATAACTTTACACAGATTCCACATAATTCGCAAAAAAACTCCATATAACTCTACACAGATTCCACACAACTCTACACAGATTCCATACAATTCTATACAGATTCCACAACAATTTCAAATGGATCTACACGAATTCGAAACAACTGCACATGAGTCTCACACAGATTCCATATAATTCCATATGATTCCCAGACAGATTCCACATGACTCTACACAGATTCTACACAAATCTACACAGATTCCACACAACTTTACACAAATTCTATACAACTTGCCACAGACTTCATACAATTTTACACAAATTCCACGCAACTCTACACAGATTCCATACAATTCTATACAGATTCCACACTAATTTCAAATGGCTCTACACGGATTCCAAAAAACTGCACATGAATCTCATACAGATTCCATATGATTCCCAGACAGATTCCACACAGCTTTCACAGATTCCACATGACTCTAAACAGATTCCATACAACTCTACACGGATTCCACATAACTTTACACAGATTCCACATAATTCGCAAAAAAACTCCATATAACTCTACACAGATTCCACACAACTCTACACAGATTCCATACAATTCTATACAGATTCCACACTAATTTCAAATGGCTCTACACGGATTCCAAAAAACTGCACATGAATCTCATACAGATTCCATATGATTCCCAGACAGACTTTACACAGATTCCACATGACTCTAAACAGATTCCATACAACTCTACACGGATTCCACATAACTTTACACAGATTCCACATAATTCGCAAAAAAACTCCATATAACTCTACACAGATTCCACACAACTCTACACAGATTCCATACAATTGCCACAGACTTCATACAATTTTACACAAATTCCACGCAACTCTACACAGATTCCATACAATTCTATACAGATTCCACACTAATTTCAAATGGCTCTACACGGATTCCAAAAAACTGCACATGAATCTCATACAGATTCCATATGATTCCCAGACAGATTCCACACAACTTTACACAGATTCCACATGACTCTAAACAGATTCCATACAACTCTACACGGATTCCACATAACTTTACACAGATTCCACATAATTCGCAAAAAAACTCCATATAACTCTACACAGATTCCACACAACTTTACACAAATTCTATACAACTTGCCACAGACTTCATACAATTTTACACAAATTCCACGCAACTCTACACAGATTCCATACAATTCTATACAGATTCCACACTAATTTCAAATGGCTCTACACGGATTCCAAAAAACTGCACATGAATCTCATACAGATTCCATATGATTCCCAGACAGATTCCACACAGATTTCACATGACTCTACACAGATTCTACACAAATCTACACAGATTCCACACAACTTTACACAAATTCTATACAACTTGCCACAGACTTCATACAATTTTACACAAATTCCACGCAACTCTACACAGATTCCATACAATTCTATACAGATTCCACAACAATTTCAAATGGATCTACACGAATTCGAAACAACTGCACATGAGTCTCACACAGATTCCATATAATTCCATATGATTCCCAGACAGATTCCACATGACTCTACACAGATTCCATACAATTCTATACAGATTCCACACTAATTTCAAATGGCTCTACACGGATTCCAAAAAACTGCACATGAATCTCATACAGATTCCATATGATTCCCAGACAGATTCCACACAACTTTACACAGATTCCACATGACTCTAAACAGATTCCATACAACTCTACACGGATTCCACATAACTTTACACAGATTCCACATAATTCGCAAAAAAACTCCATATAACTCTACACAGATTCCACACAACTCTACACAGATTCCATACAATTCTATACAGATTCCACAACAATTTCAAATGGATCTACACGAATTCCAAACAACTGCACATGAATCTCACATAGATTCCATATAATTCCATATGATTCCCAGACATATTCCATACAACTTTACACAGATTTCACATGACTCTACACAGATTCCATACAACTCTACAGATTCCACGTAACCCGGCACCTATCTGTGTGGAATTCATAAAGTTGAATAGAACCCATATAAATTTGCCTGGAATCCGTGTAGAGTTGTGTGGAATCTGTATCGAATGACGTGAAATCTATGTAGTATATTCATTAAAATTTAAATAAATCTGTGTCGAATTATACGGAATCATTGTAGGATTAATATACTATATTGTTGTGTGAAATCAGTGGATTTATTTATATGTAAATCATGTAAAGATTCGTGAAAGTTTTTACTCTTTGTTATAAATATTTTTTTTTAAAAAACATCCTCTCCATTGACCATAAAAACAACAAAATTTTTCAATCTTCACATTATTCAATCATATTGAAAACTGTAATCACATGTCAGCAACGCCCTGGCTCTGGTCAAGAGGGTCATAATCGACACTTTGCACCATGTTCCACACCCTCAATACAAAACCCTTTCTACCTTCCAGAAGGGTCTCGACGCAATAATTAATTTCTAATGAATCGATATTCCTAGCAGGGAAACAATGTTCCGAAGGTTAATTGAACGAGGGACCTTCTCTTGCTTCTCCCTTCTCTTTCAAATTTCCTCCATACATTCTCAAATATTTTAATATTCCATGCCGTGACGATCATAAAGCAAATTGCAAACTCACTTTCTCAAATTCACAATCCAGAACTCTAGGTTCGATCTTCTCAATATTTGAATAATGAAAATATTAATTCAACATTCAGGAATAAATCATGCACGAATCAAATTAGTATAAAATATTAAAATTTCTCCTAGTAAGTATTCATGGGCAAAGGGGTTGTAAGTATAGAATAAGAAAGTATATTTTCAAAAACGTGATGAGATAAGAAAAAATTGTACTAGCTCTAAAAGTGAAGCAGTCTTAAAAATGTATTCAGAATATATTTTTCAAAACTGATATTCAAAAATTTGTCCAGAGGAAAACTACTGTGCGTTGTTTTTGGTGCAAGATGCGAATGGTTTCTGGCTTGACCAACCTTGAAATAACTGGTTCAGGGTGGTACCTTTGAAACAAGTGCAGCCCATAATAAATCCCATCATCGGAGCGTCGTGGACACGTTTCTCAGCTTTCTAGATTGCACTCAACATTAACAACCGAAATTCAACAATTTTCTCAAAACGTTCCTGTCCTGCGAGCGTCTTTTTCGATACCGGAAGTGCCGGCCTCGTGGCACATCGCGCACTGTCACGACACGTTCTTGAAGACAAGGAGAAACGTCACTCGCCTTCCAGCTAACGGTTAACGGTTTAGGAACTATTCCGGATGTCCGACCACGTACGAATCAAAGATCGTGCGTGATAGACAATCTCGAGGATGCGCATCAAGAAAAATTGAATCGTCAATCAAAATGACAATGAATTGAATGAAAAAGTCAAGAAATGAGTTTGTGCATTACTTGCTCTTTTACAACAAATGAATTTTTACTCCTTATTCGTGATGGTAATGGTTTGTCACGTCGTGGGATGCAAATCAATGGGATACGTGTGAGCCCTACAAATCATGTGACTAAATACGTCGAGAAATACGTGACCAGTAGTCGAGATATCATTTACATGGTGTTAATTAATCTAGAGTAATTTATATGGGAGTGGCGATGTACTGTTCGAGATCAGATTGGAACGGATGCAAATGTTTTCGCTATCAACAAAACCGCAATGTCCATTCGTTTAATTCTCGCCACATGAATACCGCTGGTGGCTATTTATTAGGAAACAAATGCGCTTTGGTCGATGCGGATTTAAAAAAGGATAACAATGCAAATTTCGAAAAATGGGTGTATAATTTTAGTTTAAAGATTTTAGTGGGATTTTTATGGAGTTTTTATGAAGGAAACGATATGAAGTTGTGAATAGAATTAGTGTATATGGAATTAGTGTGTATATGTATATGGAATTCGTGTATATATGTATGGAATACGTGTAAATGTGTGTGGAATTGGTGTTAAGTTAAGTATACGTCCGCAAAGGTGTGTACAATTCGTGTATATCTATATAGCGTTTTATTAATCGGAGTGGAATTACGTAAACACGAATTCCACAATAATTGAAATTCGTATACTCTATACACAAATAGTGTAGAGTTATGTACTAATTTTTTGTTTAATTTGTGTTGAATTCGTGTGGATTTCATATAAAGTTATGAAGAATTTGTATGGAATTCTTGTAGAGTTGTGTAGAATTGTGCAGGGATGTGCAGAATTCGTATATAATTATGTGGAATTCATCTCGATATTTGTAGGATCGTTTAGATATGTGTGGAGTTCATTTAGCTATACGTAGAATTTGTGTAGGTTTGTGTGGAATCCGTGTAGAATTCATGTACAGTTTTGTGGAATTCATGTATAGTTTTCTAGCATTCGTGTGCAGTTTTGCGGAATTCGTGTATATGTGTATAGGAATATTGTATTTGGAATTCGTGTGTATATGAATATATGATTCGTGTGTATATGTATATGGAATTCCTGTGCGTGTATATTTATAGAATTCGTGTACATATATGGAATTCGTGTATATGTGTATAGGAATATTGTATTTGGAATTCGTGTGTATATGAATATATAATTCGTGTGTATATCAGTGTCTCCAGATCGTGGGATTTTTCGGCCCCCACCACGGTTCCCCGTGGGAGCAATACATTCAAACGTAGCGTGTCGGTGAAAAGTCCATGCTTCACGCTGCGTACATTACACGAAAATGCACGAAGTTTGTAGCCGAACTAGCCCGAACTGACGACCAGACAACTAGTTTCTCCGGCTATTTGGCTATTATTTGAGTTTCAAGCTGATTTTCTGCTTTACGGAAATTCACGCGTTGACAACCAAAATAAAGTCTTCTGCTATACTATACATGCGATGAAATTTAGGAAGACTAATGAAAATGATTATGATTATGTTTTTCAGGTATTTTTTATGAATGTTTCAGGTAATTCAATTCTACAGGATATTATATTTTAATGAACTTTAGATTCATAAGTTAAAATATATTGAATATATTGTATGAGCTTTGAGGTTAGGTCAATATCACGTGTTTTCGTTTTACATTATTTCTGATATATTTTTTAATTGATTTTAAATATTGTGAATTAAAAATTGTAATAAATGATAATTATTTTTTATTTCTTTATTTAATCATAATTTTTGCTATGTAAACACCTCTGATAATGTATATCTTAACTTTCATTCTATTTATCATC